>VWYP01004868.1:238164-256285 GCA_013400435.1 Pycnonotus jocosus | reverse complement strand
TTTTTTTTTTTTTTTTTCTGAACCCGAAGGAAAAGCAAACAAGGCACACCAGCAGCAAGAATTTAGTCTCCCCTCTCCCTCAGGATACCAACTACTGCATGGAGACGAAAGCCAAGGGTGGGGGGCTGCATTGGCTTCTTAGCACAAGTCAAAGACAGCAGCTCAGCACGGAAGCTCAGAAAACAGTAATTAACATCAATTCTGTAAAAAAATACACTGATGTTCAAAGCAAAGGGCAGGCTCCATAATTTTAGTGCAATTTTTTTTTTTTAACCAAAAACTGCTATCAAACACTCATTCGATGCTCTGGGAGAAAACTTTGCAGAAGGAATTCAGTAAGCACTTTGAGATCAGTACCTGCCCCAAATCCAATTAAAGAGATTAAGTGAAGAAGGGTATGGCTCGGAACAGGGAGAGGCACAGTTTAGGTGTTCCGATGTTTCCGTAACACACAAACCCAATCCTTGCAGCTCGGCTTTGGCAGCAGCCCCGGCGCCGCCGGACCGANGCGGGGCCTCACAACACAGGGGCCGGCAGCTCGCCGCTGTCGCCTGGAGCAGCTCCCTCCTGCTGCTGCTGCTGCTCCCTCCGCAGCGTTGCCAGGGGCCCCGGGCTCGCCCTTGCCCTGGTGGGAAAATGGCGGGCGGGGCGGGAGAGGCGCGGGCCCGGCCCGGCCCTGCCCTGCCCGGGGAGGGAGCAGGAGGGGCCCGGCCGCACGGGCTGCGCTGCTGCTGCTGCCCGCGGCTTTCTGCACCCTTGGGCAGCCCTGGGCTACGGCCTTCACGGCGTTCCCCAGGAGAAATGGAACAAACACCAATTCTCATCTCGGAACACCCCAGTGATGTCCTGATTGAACCACCTTGGGCTCTGGATGATCAGACTCCAGCCACATTGTGGGAATCTTTAACCCTCTTTTCTTTCCTGCAGTAACACCATCCTGCTCCTCAGTTCCCTCAGTCAAAACGAGCCGGTACCCTGGGGATAAGCCAGGTTCCTTTGATGGGGGAGAAAAAGGACCGTGTATTTCCAGAATCTTGCTTCCAGGCAGGATGAACCCTTCCCAGTCAGATTTACAGGTGTGCAGTGATGATTACATGGACAAAGTGAACTTAATGGACCATTTAGAGCTTAATTATCCTTGTCATTAGAGCTGTCATAGAGCCTATTTCTGCAACTTATGGGTCTCTTTTTGTTCTATCTCCAGCAGACAAGAGTAATTTGTTCCCTTTTCTGCACAGCCTTCTACATATTTAAAGACATCACGTCTCTGCTGAGTCTCCCCTGAACTTAAGTTGGTGTGATTTAGGAGTTACAGTATTCCAGGACACAAAACATCGTATTTGAGCCAGAGGACCAGGCTACATCCCTGCTCCAGAAAGAGATTGCAGTAACTAACACAGTAGCAGCTCCCAACAATACAGCAGCCAAACACACACTCTATGGACTAACACCACCCTGATCCATTGTATTTTTGTTCCCCTGGACTGACCAGCATTTTTAAGTCTAAGTCTGGTATCTAGAACAGGGCAGGGTCTCAACTAGAGCTCCAACCTTAATAGAAGAATCAAAGTATTATTTGCATCTTAAAAACTGCATGAAGCCTGGGTGAACATGGGAAGTTTTTGCAGCCAACATCTCCTGTACTGTTAATTCTACTTACACACCTAAGGGGGAATTCTGACTCTCAAGTATTCCCACTGCAACAGTCATATGCTAGGACTCCCACTGCTGAGTTCTAGTGCTTCTGTCTTGCTCCCAGCAAGTTAAAAATATAAAACTGTAACTAGCAGAGTGAATTAAACATTCAATGCACACTGAAACACACAACTTTACTGCCAATCCCACAAACGTACCAGCCACACAGACGCACCACTGAAAGGAAGAGACTCACACTCAAATATATGCTTAGTTTTATTTATAACATTTAAGAAATATTAACATTTCAGGATATCTGGCTTACCATCTAAGTCCAGTCATAAGCAACAAAAAAAGAAAATGTTAACCATGTTTCAAATGAGCATTCTTACATTCATTCCCCCCTGTAACGTAAAGAAAATCCAGCTTTATTAAATTTGTGTTTGACTAATGGAAAAAGAAAAGATCATTAAAAATGTCTTAACTACCAGGCATCCTGGTTTGTTAATTTTTTTTGTTGGCACTTGTGTTCACCACAATCAAGCACTCCAGCTGGTTTGTTAAATTTTCCCCTTCTACCCAGAACTGTCTTTTTGTGAGTTTTTTTGTGGATTTTTTATTTTTTTGTTTTATTTTTTTAAACATCTGGATATGTAAGTTTGTTCAAATAACTTTAAAAAGACAAGGAATCTATGCCTGTCTGAGAAGCTCCTTCCCTTGATAACCCACCTATAGGACAACTGAAGGAAGAGACTTGCTTGCATTTTTCTGAATCTTATTAAGCAAAAAATTAATTTTAATTCATTTTAAACTGAAAAAAGTACAGAAACACTGTCTTTATTTGATGGTGTGCATAAACATTACACTCCGTATATAGCAAAAATATCTTTTATTTATAATTTACATTTCAACAAGTGAAAATTTTACATTTTTACATATACCATTAAATTTTCACGCATCTACAGAACTTTCACACAATGACACCTGAAACTGTGCAGGCAATAAGAAATTTCAAATACAAAAATGTATTTATTAACCAAACAGTAGTTGAGGCCCTGCCTCAGTTGGACATTTTTATTCATATAAAAAGTATTTGCCTTCCAGAATTAACACAGCAGCTCTTCTGTTGAAAAAAAAAAAAAAATCATACCGCAGTTTATTTAAACAGACTCCTCAGGTTCCGTTTTGATTTCTGTAGATGCAGGTGTGCTCTCTTCTGCACAGGCAGGAGGGGTGTCATCAGGTTCTTCTTTGATTTTAGGTGAGTCACAGGACTCTTCTGTTTCTTGTTTAACAACGTCCAACATTATATTTAGTGGATTTTCTGAAGGAGTCTTGCTGGGAGATGGTGTGCAATCAAATGATGATGTCTGCAAAGTGAAAATCAATGTAGCATTAGCACACTAAAGTAACCATTTTTAGCCTCTTATTCTTTTTTCTTTTTTTCAAAATGCAAATATGTTGATGGTTCGGCACTCAAAATCCAAACTTCCGTTTCATCAAACTTTTAAGAAAACAAATTAATTTTTTAATAGCATTGCTTTTTTTCCAATTCCTTTGAAAAGTATCACCAAGCAGCGATGCAATGCTTAACACATTACCATGAGCTGTTCCCTGCTATCTGCCCTCAGGAAAACTTTAACTCCCCAAGCATTAAAAATGTCACACACACCAATACCCATCTACTCCATTGTTACAAATTCCTAAGATTACACATTACTCCACAATTAATCCATCAAACCATGGATTTGTTTTATGGCACACAAGCTGTCATGGTACATCACAACCACAAATGCATCTCAGCTAATTCTGTATTATAAACTTGCCACACCCAAGGCCTCCAAGTCTCAGGCAAGAGAAACGGGCAGCACATGCTGAACACATCTGCTCCCTGCAAAGTCAAGAGATCAAGCAAACAAACTGAAAATAAACTGCTTCCAAATATATGAAGGATCCACTTACATTCTGGTAATCTTCATAACAAGATGGATGGTAAATCTGAAAAAAAAAAAGTTATACATTTAAATATGTAATAAAATATATGTAGCAGGATCACTGATAATTACAGTGTCTGTTACACATTATCACATAATTCATCTAGAGAAACTATGGTCTGAGCAGGTTAAGTATGGTGTCAGCTATACCGAGACAGGATTTTGTGATGTTTGTTTAGGAAACATTATCATATAGAAGGTTGGTAAGTGCTGGGAATTATCTGCGCACAGCTGCATGCAGAAATAATTGAACCCATACCTACACCCATACACAGAGACATCTGTTTTTCTTTGAGGACTGCAGTGTAAAGGAGGGCAAGTGAGCCCATACCAATGACACCAGGATTTCAGGCAATTCCAAAGGCAGAGATATTTATGTATTTGGAACCCAGGAAAATTACAACAGGAATCCTTCAGGAGGAAAAGAGCACTTGCCACCTCCTCCTGGGTTTTGGTGGGGGTTTTTTTCCTGTAATTCTTCAGGGGGTTTACTATAAATTAAGTTTCACATGTAAATAAAATCAGATTACCTTTTCATCTACCCTGATAGCATTCTTGAGGTGCCACTCTTCCTCCTCCTCATCCCAATACTGTTCAAATTGTTCTTGGCAAATTTCACAGCTCTGAAAAGTTATTGGAAAAACAGCAATAAATGATGTTATTACAATCTGCTGAACACATGAAATTCAAGAATCCAGCAGGAGTCAGATAAGGTTCTTTTAAATTAAGTATATTAAGCCTAGAACATGATCTTTCCTCCACACTTTAAAAATCACTTTAATAATTAGTAAACCTTAATTAAAAATTGAGTATGGTTTGCAGACAGAGAAAGGATCACCCTCTGGCCCTGAATACTCTTTGTCACTTGAGAAAGGTAAGCTTTGCCCCTGTAGCTATTAAGTCTGCAAAGCACTTTGTAACAGTGTAATGCTCTCTTACTGTCATGTAAGACAATCCATTACAGCGATTTAACTAGTTTTATTTATAGCATTATCTTAATTCTTCCCCTTAACCTCCAATTTCAACTTTTAGATGGAGTAGTAACATTTTTAGTACTTTTGTGAAAAAATATCAACCCAGAGAACAACACACAAAGGGTGCTTTTTATAATAATAATTTTTTAAAAGATCTTTGTGGTTTCATAGCTAGTTTCTTAAAAACTTAGCATGTAAAACTAAATTGTAATTCTAACATTTGTATTTGATTATTACACCAATTCATCTACCGAAGTACAGCTCTACTGGTTACTTTCAAACTGCAGTATTTCTTTCTTCTATTGCCTATCTGCTACCAAAAAAGAAATTTTTGTGTTTGAAAGTACCAAAACCCCAGTAAACCCTGTAGTTATTTGAACAACAAACAACCATTAAAGGACAAATTGCTTACTCTATTTATGTAAACATTCAGCAAATTAATACACTTTGCCTGTTTTAATTTTGGTAAAACCACAGAATGCCAATGGTCGTAGACTTCTTTTATCTACAGGTGGTTTATACTATTCCTGCCCATGGGAAGCAACCATTACATACACAAATACACAACCTGTGGAGGGGCTGCACAAAGACCCAAGTACAATATCGCAGTCTACATCTAGTAACAAGAATACAGTAGAAGCCTTTGAAAGAGTAGATTCTTGCTATTTGGGCTGATAACTAGATTCTTGTTATCTGGCAAGCCGAAACTTACCTCCACTGCTCCAGCTGGCCCAGCTGGGACACTCTGAAACTCCTTCTCTTTCGCAGCTTCCTGTGTCTTCAACACAACTTCTTCATGAGCTTTTTCGAAGAACTGGCTTTTAGCACGCTCCTCTAGATCTGCTATTTCTTCAAATTCAATCCAGTCCTAGGGAAAGTTTTCATTCTCACTCAGACATCCCAAAGTATCGTATTTAATCAATCTTACTTTGTTAAAACTTAACTATTTCCCACATGCAACATTAGCACAGTGTATCTTTCTCACAATGCTACACTTTTGGAAAAACTCATTTTCCAAAAAAATCACTATCCTTCAAATTCCATTGTCAGTGGAATGAAAACAGTACAATAAGCAGCTTTAAACTGTTTATTGTTCATCACACAATTGCCTTTTGTATTCTGACAGGCATTTGCAGACTACTTGAAGTATGTAAGATATCGCTGTTTATCACAGCCAACTCCTGTGCTGATGCAAATTTCAGCTGCAATCTCACAGCACATGCAGGAGTAAAACACAGAATCCAGCCTGTAACTTACCCACACAAATACTGCATTACTTACTGTTAAACTGTAGTACCATCTCCTGTGTGTAATTTTTCTGCTAACATCCTTTTCTGTCCGGTTCTGGCGATAATGCCAATCTAAATGATCTGCATAAACATCTGTCTGTGAAGTAGTGAATCTCATTCCACAGGAGTAACACTGAATTCCAGTGTACAGTCGATTTATAACACTATCATAACGCCTAAAAAAAGAGATTAAAAAAAAAATCTTAACACTTCTTTAAAAATAGACAGCAAGAAGTTTCTCAGTAAATTGCTTCATTTGCCTACAATGGTAGGGGGAAAGCATGAATCTGCTCCAGGTTATAAGTACACAATATGACTACATTGCATCCTGATTTTCATAGCACCATCAACTTAAACATTCAAAAAACAATGGGCTCTTATTAACGATGCATGAGAAATACGTTACTGTTGTGCCTCATTCCTACTAGCTTTTCTCACCTAATAATGCACAAATAGCAATGCCTTCATTTGGCCCAGCTCTACAAGCTACCACCAAAGTGGTAAAATTAAAATCATAGAATGGTTTGGGTTGGAATGGATTTTAAAAGACCATCCAGTCCCAACCCCCCTGCCATGGGCAAGGACACCTTCCACCAGGTTGCTCAGGGCCCCATCCAATCTGGCCTTGAACACTTCCATGCATGGGGCATCCACAGCTTCTCTGGGCACCTATTCCAGTGCCTCATCATCCTCTCAGTAAAGAATTTCTTCCTACTATCTACAGTAAGTCTGTTCTTCAGCATTAAGGCCATTTGCCCCTGCCATTGTCCTATCATTTCATGGCCTTGTGAAAAGCCCCTCTCCATCTTTTCCTGTAGTCCCCTTTAGGCACAGGAAGACTACAGTAAGGTCTCCCTGGAGTCCTCCCCTCTCCAGAATGAACTACCCCAACTCAGCCTGTCTCCACAGCAGAGGTGCTTCAGCCCTCTTCATCTTTATGGCCTTCTCTGGACTCATTCCCAACAGGTCCATCCATGTCCTCCTGCTGCTGAGGCCTCAGAGCAGCACTGCAGGCGGGGTCTCCCCAAAGCAGAGGGGCAGAATCACCTCCCTCGACCTCCCTGGCACACAGCTTTTGATGCAGCCCAGGCCTGGGCTTCACTGCTTATCACAACCTGAGTGTGCTTAAGTAACCACACACACATTTGTGCAAAGCTAAGTTTTCCCATGCTAATTTTCCGTCTTTTTCCTTTCTCAACTTTAACAAGACTGACATCCAACAGTGCAGGTTTAATTTCCTCTGAATCACAAAGTGACAGATAATCTTTTAAAAGCTTTTAACTGTCTTGGATGAACTATCTAGCTACTGCCACGTTGTAATTCCTACTCTAAGCCCATTCTACTATACGCACTGTCTAAGTTCTTCAACTATGAAGTTAGTGAGGTCTGGAACATTCTGATCTTCATTCTGATCATCATCTTCTTCTTCAGCAGTTGGCTGGGCCGGTGTTTCGTTTGCTTCTAGAAACCATGAAGAGATTATTTTATCAAAATTTCAGTACATCATCACAAAGAAATTATGTGCTTCTAGAAGTTTTGGTTTTTTTCAAACATTATTAATACAATTTGACTATGGTCAAACACAAGTGTGTAACAACTATATCAGTCATCTTCTGACACCATTAAAAAAAAAGCATAAAAGAAAGTAAGCTGGAATTTCAATAGAGGAAAACAGTATTTCATGTCAATGTTTGACATTAAAATTCAGTCTTCATAGACAAAGAAGTATTTCAGAAGATGAAAAGACCCTGATTATAATCAAGAACAGTTATGAAAGCACAGTGCCAAAGACAAAACTGACTGCTCTGGATAGCTGAAGTGTAAATTAAACAAGATACTAAGAATTTACTCAATCATATGCACTAAGATCCTTTCCAAAAATAGAGTTCCATTTAAAAAATACACACAGGAGTTCAGCAAAGTTTGTATACTCAGATTTACACCTGAGCTGTGGATAAACTAGATAGAACATAATCAATCTACATACGTGCTGAAGTGGAATCAGTTTTAGACAATTTGAGGATCCCTGTTTTCAGCAGTTTAGCAAACAATTCATTCACATCAACCTGTCCAAGGTGGTTATCAGGATATGAATGGGAAAGGGCTCCTGGGGAACAAGAGAGACATTCAAGGTGGCAAAAGGTTAGCATCACAAATCAACTTCACTTTTATCAGTGTATTTCACAACACAATTTTCCTGTTGCCACCCATTTCTTTCATTTTTTGCTACAAATCATTTACCAACTCCCTGCTTTAGATAAAGCGTTTGTTTATCTATAATGTTTGGCTAATTTTTTCCCTAGCAACAGGGAATCTTTGTAACAAGATTTTCCTTCCTTCATAATGTATTCTGAAGTGCTATCTAAGCTGGCTGCCCATAGATCTTTACTGGATGGTGGTTTTTGAAATGCAGTGGCTATTTCACCACACTCAATCTACTTAATCACCTACTTTAACCTTTTACGATGTCTTTGAAGATTTTCACTACTAACCACTCACACATTGGAAATGTTTGCACACCCTAGCACAACAATCTAGACCTACAGACTGATGCCTTCCAGAAAAACAGAACAAAACTACTTTTTTGATCTTTTTTTCTGCACAACTTCATACCCAAACCACATGGTTAATGAAAACTAGCAAAAGCCTCCAGTGTTTGAGAAAAGCTCCTTAAGAGATGAAGGTGCTACAGACACCACATCTACAGCCACCTCACTGAGGAGGCATCCCTTAATCCACACAGACCCAGTAAATCAGGACATTAATAAAAGGTCATTTTTGTGGCCACCACTGAACAAACAATCCAAAAGAAATAAAAGGAATTCTATTGTTACACACCTGCAGGGTTCTGGACAAAACTTCCAGGATTTGGCAAATACTGCTGACCTTGGCCATAAGGTCCTTGTTGAGCAGACATGAGAGAAACCTGTGAAAGTAAACATTTAAGTATTCTTTGTATAATAATGTGATTATAAGCTTACTTTTAACATTTTATTACTAACTTCTAGATGTTTCTCAGTAATTTCACACATATGGAACTCCTTCCAGGAATGAACCATGTCAGCTGGGTATTGAAAATGACCACAAACAACTACATGATCTTTCCCCCATTTTCGTTTCCCACTAGGAAAATTCAGAACACTTCCACGTTTTGCCTAATATTAAACAAACAAACCAACCCCCCCCACAACACCCTTCCTTCCACTTAACCATCACATTTTCCAAACATAGTACTGCCTTTTAAATTGCTCATGTTCTCCAAAACAGAGCTCCTCAAGACATTCCAGGAACCCGCAAATGTCTATTAACAAATGCCACAATTAACAGTTATCAAGAACTGAACCAGCATTCACTGCGGACACACATCTTGAAAGCAGGACTTTTCAGCACATCAGCTACAGTAAGCTGTAGGTAGAGAAACAGTCTTTATAACACACTCGTAATAAAAATGTTTGGGGTTTTTTCCTGACTGGTTGCTTTCTGGATTTACACACTGTTTTAAGATTTTATCCCATTAGAGGTCTGCAGGACACATTATCTGCTTTTGTACAATCAGTTAACTCTTCACATTCACTTTTTATCTCCCAAAATGAGAAACGCTTTTTAAAATCTCTGATCTATGTCAAGAAATTACACCCATTTCACCAAGTATAATTTCCTCCTTTTGAAGAGAGCATTTCAAGAGGCAACAGCAAGGACAACTGAACTTACAAAGCAAGATGGTGCCAAGAGAATTTTAAAAGACAACAGTGCAGTTGAGCAAGAAAGTTCAGCAATGGCCCTGTTTTCCACAATTCCCCCAAGTTACGGGTGTCTCTTTTAAAGTGGCTTGTAACCAGTACTAACAGCTGCAAAAAGACAACTATTATTTTGGTCCAGTCCAACTTCACACCTCTTAGAAAAATTAATCATGTATATTTCACTTACATTATATTTCACACTTCATGGAGTATTCACTTTTGTAGAAATTTAATGAAAATACCAAAGGCTTTCAATCTCCTGGTTTTGTTCTGATGTTGAAAATAATTATTTCAAAGAGATAGTCTGAACGGTGAAGTGATTGCCAGGATCCACTGTTTTGTCTAATACTTAAAAAAGATCCTTGAAACACAGCAATACATGTCCTTTTCAAATTATCTAGTGACTTTTTTAGTTTGAAACTGACTCTCAGCCTGCCACCTGTTCAGAGAAATATTCAATTTTTCCAGGAAGAAATCCTGCTAATTCTGTAACAAAAACACTTTTGCAAGCTAAGTATTTGATGCAGTCAGCTCTTACCTGATTACTTCCCATTGGCATATTATTGAAATTTCCATACTGAGGACCCTGGAGACCTTTTTCTTCAAAGTAATGTCCAGCTGCTCTCAGTGGGAAGTTCTGTGCTCCTGGGCCAGCTGGCCCATTGAAATTTGGTCCGGGTGAACCATCAAATATATCAGGCCTCTGGAACTGCATTCCATGAGCTGGTCCATTGTAGCCCTGGCCAGGATGATCAACGAACGGACCACCTTGTCCATATGGTGACATTTCCAGTCTTGAGGCAGGATGGTTAGCTACATTTTCAAAACGTCCACCCTGAAGGCCAAGGGGCAAGTCAAACCTAGAGGCTGGCTGGTGAGGTCCATCGAATCTTTGAGGTATGGCTGTTTCAAATCTTGCTTGTGCCTGCTGGCCAGGTGCCAGCCTTGGACCAGGCTGTCCATGAATTCCATCAAATCTTTGCAGGAGAGAAAGCTGTCCAGGCTGACCATCAAATCCAGCTCCGTGACAGCCATCAAATCTCGGACCAGCCCGACCAAGAGGACCATCAAATCTAAGTCCACCAGCTCCTTGGTGGACTGGTCCATCAATCAACCTAGGACCTAGACCCGGCTGACCACGTGGTCCTTCCAATCTCCCACCACCTGACGGTCCATGTGGGCCCTCAAACCTGAGCCCCCCACCTGATGGCCCATGTGGCCCCATGGGCTGACCATGTGGCCCCTCAAATCTGAGGCCACCTCCAAGTTGTCCATGGGGCCCCATCGGCTGTAAATGTGGCCCCTCAAACCTGAGGCCACCCCCTGGTTGACCATGAGGCCCCAAGGGCTGACCATGGGGTCCCTCAAACCTGAGACCACCCCCTGGTTGACCCCGAGGCCCCATAGGTTGACCATGAGGTCCCTCAAACCTGAGACCACCTGAAGGCTGACCATGAGGACCCTCAAACCTGAGACCAACTCCAGGACCCTCAAATCTAGGACCACCTACAGGCTGCCCTGCAGGCCCCTCAAACCGCAACGGCCCAAGAGGTCCCTCAAACCGCAGTGGGCCTCCTCCACCAACCTGGCCTGGGGGTCCTTCAAATCTCAGGGCCCCTGCCAGCTGCCCTGGTGGCCCATCAAATCTTAGGGCTCCAGCTCCCCCTGCTCCCGCCAGCGGTCCATCAAATTGAGATGCACCTGCCCCCACCAAAGGCCCCTCAAATCTCATAGAAGCCTGTCCAGCTGGCCCATCAATTCTGGAACTTGAACCAGCAGCAGGACCGTCAACAAAAGGACTTCCTTGTCCATCGACCCCAACCCTTGCAGCAGCTGGCCTAGGTGAGCCATCAAACAGAGGTCTGTCTTCCATCAGCGCAGTTATCCTCTGCTTTGCTTCAATACCTCCAAATCTTGATCCTGGACTTTCTGGAAATGGCGCTTTCTCTGGATCTTCATACCTAGCTCTTTTGAAACGTTCAGCGAATGGTGACCTTGGTTCCTCTCGAACACCTAAAACCACCAGAACAAATCACATAACCACTCACTAATATATTGTCAATTACTTAACAGATATACAATAAAGTAGAATCACATACCAGCTTGCCCAAGAAGCTGCCTTTCCTCACGGTTATCAAACCTACAGAGTGCATCTCCATCGATTTTCTGGAACTCTGCTGTACTTTTCCCCTGTTGTCTGAGAGCATCTCTAAATTCATCGGACTCTCCCCAGCTGTCATAAGGGTCAGAACCTCTCGCTCCTTTAGTAGCACGCTGCTCTTCAAGTCTTCGTCGACTCTCAAGCGGTGACAGGTTTTCAGCAAAAGGTCTTGTAGTGCCACTTACAGGGGAGTGTCTCCTTGATCTTTCTGCAAACACTTCTTTTCTGTCAAACTGTACTCCCCGCTTCGCTTTTGCCTGCTCACATTCTATTCCAGAAAGCAAGGCATCAGGTATGTGATAATCCAAAATATCATCAGGATCCAACAGATCAAGCCTTGACAATGAATGCTGAACTTGTGTCCTTTTCAGTTTAGCTTTATGTTCATAATATGTTAATTCTGCATCTGATAAAAGAGGTTTCTTTTTCAAACCACATTTTTCCTCTGTAGGGCTATCCCAGACATTACATCTGTGTTTTCCTTCCTGATACTGGAACAGCTGTCGGATCTGATGAGCTACCATGAGAAACTCATCTTGTGTTATTTCACCAGATGTTAAGCGGTCATTAGCCTGTAATATAAAGTTGAAATTTAGACTTCCAAAAAGAGAAGAAAAAACCCCATACCTGGGACATTTCTATGAAGACAGATTTATTAGTATTACCTTCTTAAGTAATTCTCTTTTACTTGCAGATGTCAATTCTTTGGGAATCTGTAAATTGGCATCCACACTTAACCGGTGCTGCTGCTTTGGTGCTCGGGGTGATAGAATTCCTTTACCAGCAGGCCAGTTTTCCCGATGTCTTTGGTGAGGGGACTTAACAAGTGCTTGGTGTTCATCATTCTGCTGTGAGCTGAAAACAAGAATATATTTTAAATATAAATTATTTCGTCATTCAGGATGTAACAGTTCCTACTAGAACTGATCATGGCAAAACATCGCTATAACCTTACAATCTAAGTATGCATCATCTGTTTTTCACTAGTAAAAACAAATCAAACCTATCAATTAAACCTATCAATTTTAACAATCTGAACACTGCCACTCAAAGTCAACTACACTGAAGCCAACTGGAGAATTTCCACTGACTTCACACAGAAGTTGGTTAAAAGAGAGTAACTTACTTTTTACTTTCTTCCCAACCAGATTTCCACCTCTTGCCTGATTTGGATCCCTGCCAGTTTTCTGCATTCTCCTTTGGATCTGGAGAAGCTTTTGCAGAATGCTGGGTGGCTGTCTCTTGGGGTCTTTCTTCTTGGGCTTTTTTCAATCTCCTTGGATCACGCACCTCTTGTTTAACATTTCTCTTATTAGAATTTCTTTCATCTCTTGCTGCTTGTGTGCCTTCTTCAACGTGAGACTGCTTAGCGCCTATCTGGCGTATCTTTCCAATTTTAGGAGTTGATGAAGTAGGAGATAAACTCCGAAGTCTTCTTTTAGGTGATCGCCTCTCTCGTCTTTTTGGAGAATGTGTAGATGGTGATCTTGCCTTAGGAGAGCGTGATCGTGACCGTTTTCTACCACTTGATCTTCCTTGTTTTCCACCCTGTTTTTCTGACTCCTCTGCAGACGTGTCTTGTTTCTGAACAGCACCATTAATCACTTTATTTCTGCTCCCCACTGGTCTATGTTCACATGTCTTATGCTCCTCCTTTTCCTTCTTCTCTGTACTTCTCCTCTTTTCTTTGACCTCCTCTTCCTTCCCCTCTGACTTATCTTGAAGATGTCTTTTCAGTCTTGGATCCCGCTTACTGATGTCAGAAACCTTAGTGCTTTCACATTCCTGACTTTTACTGTCTTTAGTATCGGGCAGCTTATTTTTCAAAGGAGATGGCGATTTAGATTTTGCTTTGGACTGTTCAAGTTCTTTCTTTTGTGTTTTTTCACTTGCTTTTGATTTTTCTGACTTTGTTGAGTTCTGTTTTTCAGCCTGTGTTGTTTTGTTTCCCTTGGTCTCAGACTGACTGGTCACACTCGGTGAAAATTCTTTCCTATGAGACTGATCTTTAGTGTGAGATGAATGTTGACCCATTCTATTAAGCCGAGGATCCCTGTTCACTATTTTGATATCATGAAGTGGAGGACTTGGGGATGGTTTGCTTTTTTCAGATTGCACAACAGTCTGATGAGGTGGTTTAACTGTCATATGAGGTGTGGGAGACATGTGTTGCTTGGAAGGTGCTGGAACTGAAGCTATACTAGATGACCCCTGCTGAACACTAAGAGATACAGCCTGAAATTGGAAAAAATCCAGCATTAATCTGTATGCCACAACTCCTACCCAGAGGTGCTAATATTCTGTCTCAAAAACAAAATTGTAATAGTCATGTCTTGAAAGTTATGAGCTTCAGCCATTTAACTGAAACTGAATTGCTAATTACAAGCACTAAATTAATGCAGTACCATTACAAATCAAATTCAAATACAATGAAGAACAGTATATAAAGTAAACATTGCAAAATATGTAACTTTGGCACATGTTCCAATTACAGTGCTAGCTTTCCTATATATTCCACGTGCTATAGGCAACTCAGCTGCCAAGTGTCCTATTTTCACACTTCAGTTCAAAGACGCTTTATTTTGTACTGTCAATTGCCAACATAGGAAGACTTCCAACTACTGCCAACCAAGAAACTGACTTTGTTTACAAACAAACAGGCTCCCTTGTTCCTTAGGAACAAACATATTTGAAACAGCCCAGTTCCCTGTCAGCTGCAAGAGGTGAAAGATGAAGATCACACTCAGATATCATTCTGAAGAAAAATTAAGACCAAGCCAAGAATTTCACTCTTTNCCAAAAAAAAAACCACACCAAAACAAAACAAAAACCTGTTCAGGAATGCCAGATCACCTCGCATTGCTGTAGTAGTTCTAAAACTGCTACACTTGCCTAACATGAGGAAAAACCAATGTACTGAACCTACCAGTACAGCCAAGTACTCTCCAAAAGAGAGACCCCAACTATGAAAGTTTTATCAACTATCCTACTCACCAACTGTGCTTTAGTCTGTTCCAGCTCCAGCTCTAGTTTTTTTTGCTGAAGTTCTAACAACTGCTTTTGCTTTGCAAGCAATTGCTGCCTGATCAGTTGCTCCTGTGTCAAATTCTTTTGTATTTCAGGAACAGCTGGAGGAGTAGAGGCACCAGAAGTGACAGCAGAGGTAGGTGCATTAGATTCCTCTGGCTAAAAACAAAATAAAGAAAAGTTACACTTAAAATCCTAATGAAATCAACTAAATCCATTTCCTTTCAGTGTTATCACGATCCAGTACTGGGACATAGTTTGCACAATTCCTTTGCCCCACACTGATTTCCCTGCTTAGACAGGTGTAGGGAATTTAATATGAATTCCTCAATGTTTCGAAACCTAGAATACAATTTGTAAATAAAAAACCCAAACCCTTCAAATATTCTGAATTTGTAGATTTCTTACCTGTTTACAAAGGTCAGATACTTCATTCTTAATATTCCAAATTGTCAAAAAGTAGCATACAAACAATGAAAACTACACATATTACCATCTCTTCTTACAGAAGGCAGAAAAACTTACCGATTTATTTAAAAACTTAGGATTCACATGGATGCTAGAAGTATTCACATTTGGGGGCAGAGGTTTAATTGGCCAGGCAGGATCTAATGAGTTGACTCTGACATCAAGGGCATATAGTTTCTTCAAAGGAAAAATATCATCCCATGTGGAGCGCAATTTAAATAAACTTTTCCTAGTATTTTCATCCACCTAAAACAATAAAACAATTCTATGGCTTGTTAAGTTAATATAGAACAATTTCTTAAACTTTTCTGTAGAACTTAAGATTTCATTCATTTTCTATCTTGCCATTTCAACGTACTGAACTTGCTACACAAAATTTATAAGCAGTGCAGACCACAGATCTTTATCAATGGGATCAGTAACAGAAGCTCAAATGTGGAATTGTTATTTCAAGGCCATTTGAAGATTTTTATTATGTATTACCATGCTCTGAGAATTTTCTTTCAACTTTTCCATTAGCAAAATTCTCATTTTACTGGCCCAACTTCTGTGGAAAAAAATACAGCAACAAAAGTATTGAAAGGCAACAGCCTCTGAGACAATACATTATTCAAGTGTTTGTGCTGGAGTATAACAATGACAAACAAATCAAGAAATAACAAACTCTGAATGGAAAAAAAGGTGTTTTGCTCAGCTGTTTAGTCACTGAAGGATTTTTTCCCAAAAAATGCAATAAAACGAGTATTAGCAGAAATGAAGTCAATTATTATTTTGGTTCAGCTGCAGAATCAGACCCATGTATGAGTCACAGATCAAATACACTTCTAGGACCAGAGGCCAATTTTACCTCTTTATCAACAACTGGATTATCTCATGGCAGCTAAATCAGAAATTTACAATGAAGCAAAATTTAGTGCATCGCGTAACTTAAATGCCTCAAGTAAACAATAAATAAAAAACGCTGGAGGACAAAATACATGCAGCTGTCCTAATTTCAACATTCCAATTCAATCATTAAGTATTGCCCACATAGATGATTTCTGCTGCCATTTTCAGATGTTACACTTAGAAAGAATATTCTGCAAAGTTTGGAGGTTCTTTCTGGGTAAGAACAGGAGCTTCAATAGAAGTAATTTATACTTCGTAATTGGGATGATGCCTCTATACAATCTTCCAAGAGAGGCTTCACTGAAGTTCACTGCAAAAATGTGCAGGAATGACTGAGCAAACAGTTCTGACTTCAAGTGTCTAAAGATACCTTAGTGACCATATACTGATAAAACCAAATCTGTAACAATGCCTATGCTGGAATTCTACTCACATCTTTTAACGTGACCAGCTAAGCTATTAGAAATTACTTCCACTTTACACATCTAACTAGTACACATTAATAGTTCTAGTTATCTCATTATCAAGTTAACATAAAACTCTGAACATTAGTTATTACCCAGAGCTTCATTCAGCTGCAACCTTAAATGCAACTCAGTTTAAGAGCATTCACAATTTAACACTGGAAACCCAAGCAAATCTATCTGCTCTATACACAGGAGTTTACATCTTCTACAATCACAGTAACAATCTATTCCTCACTTCATCATGCACTTTACACCTGAAAACCATACATAAAGCGTACTGGGATTTCACATCCTCGCTGATATGTAACAATAAATATGCAAAAGCTTCATCTCTTTCTTTTGAAACATCACTTTCTTCTAACATACAGGAAAACACAGAAGTTAACCCTTCTTTTCTGATCCAATTTAAACCCATTCAAGTCTGGCCTTTCAAAAGCTGGACTTTGATATGCTTTTCTCACTGAGGAGTATGCACAATTACTTCACTGGGCTTCAAGATTAAGTGCCAGAATTAAATGATATGGTGGCAGCTTTCAATGTTAAATGAAATTAAAACACTTATTTGTATTAGTCACACCTTTTAAGGTCCTTCCCCCAGAGTTGCTGCACTTTTTCTCAGCTGACAGACCACCAAGAGAGAGCCAGGTGTTAGTGCTACTCACTCTTGAGTTTAAGCATTCATTCTGCACAATGTGAATTGTGTAGATCAGACAAATCTTAACTACAGGAGAGTGAGGCTTTGAGAAATCCACAAGAAACTGATTCCCAGCCTATTCTTGGCATAAGGACTATCTTAAAAATAAACCAATGATTCATAATTAGTTGGTCTATACATTACAAAAAGTCCATCCAGCTAAGCCATCAATAATCAAAATACTCTTAGAAAAATCTTGCCTGGACAGGAAAGCTGCTGTTTACACACCAAATCAAGTAATACTTTGCATGTTTCAGCTAACTTACATGCTTGATAGAAGGAATAATCTTTCACAGTATAGATACTGAGATTCATAAAAACCAATCAATTTGTATAGTTCACCACACAAGAAAACCCAAACCTGAAAGCATGTACTTATTTTACCAGGAGCACATTTTGCTTAGAATACAGTACTTTTCTGAAAGTATATATACCTTTTCAAATACACAAATAAATGTTGCAACTAGGTTTTTAGTAAATGCAGTAAGATACTCTCTTCCCACATTCTTGACAATGGAATCCATTAGGTACATAACGGGTAGCTTCTCTGATGCAGGAGCCTGGAGCAATAAGAAGAAACTGAGAAGTTTAGTACAACAAAAACACACTTTAACTTTTTCAAATAAAGGGATTACCAATCCCAGAAATACAGACCTCTCTTTTTGGTTACCACTATAAATACCAAGAGATTTGGCTTGGGATTTTTTGTTTATACAAAAACTTAAATCTGAAAAATGGACACTCAGTTCAAAGTATAATGCAGTGGGTCTATCACAAAAAAAAA
>VWYP01004868.1:204230-233440 GCA_013400435.1 Pycnonotus jocosus | reverse complement strand
CTCACAAAATGGCGGCGGCGGGCACGGCTCGCGAACCGCTTCCCGCAGCCGTTGCGTCATGTGAAATTGTGCTCAGGAAAGGGGCCGGCGCCTTGGAGAGCCTCTTTTGTTCGCTGGGCGCGCCCTGATTGGCTGGCGGCCCGCCTGCGCGGCTCGCCCTTGGCTCCCCCCCCTCTTCAGCAGTCTCCGATTGGCTGGCACCTCCCTTTCTCACCGCTGACGGGCTCCTGCGCCCAAGTCCCGCTCTCGCACGCGCGTCCCGACTCGCCATTGGCCGCGTCTCCCGTCCCGTCCCGCCCCACCGCTTCCTCCCGCCTTCCCGCGCTGTCCCGAGCGCTGATTGGTGCTCGGGAAGCCCCGCCTCCCTCCGGGCCCGCCCCGCCCGCCGCTGGCTCAGTCCCCGCAACCCCCACACAGGCGCGGTGAGAGCGACTGTGCCTGGCGGCGCTGGGCTTTCCCTGCTGCATGAGAAGCGACTCCGCTAGTAGTGGCCATAAATAGGACCACAAGAAGTTCCACCTCAGCATGAGGAAAAACTTTTCTTTGCGTTGCGGATGCCAGGGTGCCCTGGGAGGTTTTGTGGGGTCTCCCTCTCTGGGGACATTCCAAACCCCCTACCTGGACGCGTTCCTGTGTCGCCTGCTCTGAATGAGCCCGCCTTGGTGCGAGGGTTGGAATAGGTGCTCTCCAGAGGTCCTTTCCAACCCTGACAATCCGGTGATTCAGTGACTCGTTCGCCTCGGCAGGCGCCCCTGCTGCACTGATGCCATCCTTTTAACCTTTATCCTCGCACCAGTGTTTCCAGGTGTACACAGAGCCAGGAGCCGCAGGAGAGAGCTAGGAGTAGGGGGAGCGAGAGAAAAGTAGCAAAACCTGCCGTTCCTTGGTCATGAGATTTGCCCAAAGGTATCTCTTGGAAGTGAAATTGCTTGCAAAGCATTTTCAGGTGTAGCCATTCCTTCCCCCAACACTTCATATTCCTTGGTAACTGGAGAACTGTCAGCATTTGAAACCAGGCAAGGGGTGAATGCTTCATTAAAATACACTGCATAAAACACATCATTGTGGGATTGTGTTTAAAGTGCAAATTATAGATTTATGTACATGCACACATATATATTCTGCAAATGTAGTAAACGGATAGTAAAAGCAAACCTGGCACATTTCTGACAAGAAGTGCTCCTTCTTGTTTTATCTGGCTAAAAATTTTAGTTTCTGTGTTCATGTTTGTATCCCATTAGTGGAAAACGGAAGGAGGGAACAGGAAATGCAACAGCATCTTCTATTTGCCTGTTGAATTGCACGTTCATGTTTGTTCCTGTAAGCCTCAAAACGCTGTACTTTGAACACATCACTTTGCCTTTACAGTGTGTCACCACAAGATAAGAAAATAAAACTGAAGTTTCTGTCCCTGGCTGACCAAAGCTGGGATTGCAAGACGTTTTCTCAGAGTGAAAATTAGCCAGCTGTTTGAAAACACACTGTCTATGAAGAATATTAATTATGTACCAGGAATCAAGCCATAATGTATACCCAGTTTATTTGGCAAAAACAGAACACACTGTTCTGCTGCTAGGGGAAAAATGTGGGGGTGGGGAAATCTAGCTCCTCCTCCAAAGTCCATGTTTGTAAGTTAGAATGCTCGTTGCTATTAATTACAGGAGCAAAACCAATAATAGAAACAAAACAGCCTTGATGAGGATCCCATGTTGTCCAAGGGCACTCTCAAAACCAGATTTGCTGTTCATTAATCATGAAAGGACTGAGCCTGCTGTGATGTGAAGCAGTTTACTGCCTCCAGAGCTAAGAGTCTTCCTGAGTCCGAGTACACCCAACGTGCCTGAGCAGATGTCATGTTTTAGTGTAACATTAGTTACCTTTTATAATTATAAAGTTTGCCTTTGCCAGTCTTCATGTGAAGCCAGTGGTACCTCACCAGGTTGGTAGGGAGAAGTTGATCCTGCGGCCCCTGTGTGCCAATGAGTCGTGGGAACACTCCGTGCTCTAAGTGATTTCTGAAACAGCTCATTCAGAGTGGCCCAAGAATACCCATTGAGTCTATCCTCAGGCTCTTAAATGAAAAGTTGATCGTCATTACAGAATTGTTTATTATTTGTGTTATTTATTCTTACAGGAAGTGTGTTGTATCAGCAGTGTACACAGAGTGTGGGTCTCTCTATGCCTACAAAAGCACACTTCATACATGTGTTCTTGAATTTCCTATCAAAAGCATAACTTTGCTGAAAGCATCACCTAGAAATGCCTCTGGTGCAGCTGCATTCCACTGCTTCTTGTCACAGTTCACATAGCTGTCAGATAAAGTTTGAATATTTGGGTCATTTGAGAGTTTTTTATAGATGCAGCTACAGATTTTGCTGGCATAAAACTCACTAAAAGGTCTCTAAACTAGACCCAGGTATAGCACACATGACTTGAGAATCACCAATAATTGATGATTAAGGAAGTTTTGCTGGATAGCCATGAAATTATACTACTACATAAGAAAACATATCAAGGTAAAACACCTTCCAAGAATTTATTACATTCCAAAACGTATAGTTGAGAATAGTCATACTTGTGTTTATGTGTTTATGTTATGAGATGAATTTTCTTAGGGAGTTTTATAAAATTCCTTTAATCTGTTTTGGAGCTATACAAGGACTGGGGGAGTGAGGGGGAAAGATCTCTAGGCATCCAGAAATGTTCTTGCTGCTTTTCATTCTGAAAAAGTGAGAAAAAAAAACCCTATGTGAAAATGCATCCTTTTTGACATATCTGGAAGAGGAAAAACACAAATACTAGAGAAACAAACACAGTGGCGATTTTTAAATATTGGTTTAATGAGATGCAAATTACCCCTCCATGTATGAGCTGAAGTCCTTTGTTCTCCAGCCAAGATTCTCTTAAGGAAGCAGGCCATGTTTCTCGGTGGGCCTCCCAGAGGGTGAGGGTACAAAGCTTTATACTCTTCTCAAGCTTCCAAAGCAGCTCTGCTGTCATCGCTTCGCACTCTCCAGCAGCTGATTTCTGGAACAGCCTTGACTAGAAAGTTTGCCAATGTAGCTGCAGTAGAAGACCTAGTAAACCCTCCTAGAGACAAGATCTAATGTAAATTGCTTTAATAACTATCTCTTGCTTATACCAGAATTACAAAGGATGTTTTGCTGTTGAAACCACAATTGCGGGTTTTTGCCGGCAAAACTGTATTAATTGGTGAGTGTTGTTACATCCTGTTATTGTTAAACCAGCAAAACTTTTAAATATAAACCAACCCTGTCGTCTGCCAGCCAGATTACTCCTTGTCCAGGTTACATAGGTGTCAGGAGGCTTCCCTCACTTTTATTCACCTTTAGAGTTGTACGTTGGTGACCTCTGTCCGAATAACCACAAGCTTTTTATAATTGGATTATCTCCTGTTTAGGGCTAAGCATCTGGGTCGTTCTGAATGCAGAGAGCCTAGTTTTGTTCATAAAGTCAAAATGTGGGAAATGCTGGAATTGCAGATCTCTGGAGGCACAAAAAGTTGCAGTTTACTTTTCCAGGGAGTACAGCTGAGTTTGAGATGCCTGATGAAGGAACCATCTACTAACATTACTTTCAAAATTCTAGGTATTGTAACTTCCCTAATATTTTTTGGGTTTCATAGCCTCAGAAATTCTTAAGACATGATAAATATATTTAGTAAAAGATCATTTGCTAGGTTGATAATTAGGAAAAATTCAAATACAGACATACTGAAAAATATGTTTAATGTGTCTAGAAACATGTACCAACCTGTATTGCCTTTCAAAGCTTTGCAAGATAGTCCTGGCAGCTTGTAATCTCTGTAAAGTTTTCACTGTGATGGGTTCATCTTTACAGGAAGGCAGACAGACCTCAAACAGCAATGAGTCAAGATCAAAGACTAAGGATAGATAGGAGAGAAACTCTTGAATCTACATATTCCCGTCTTTGTCAATCTATACTAAATACCATGGCAGTTGAAAGATCCCTGAAGTATTTTGCACAGTATTATCAAACTCAGTATTTGGTATGTGGACATAGCAGCCAAAGATATGACAGTAAGTCTTATGAAGCACATCTTTATTTACACTGACTTTAACTATGCGAGCTACCACTAAAAGCCTGACGCCAGCACCCTTTTTCCTTGTGTTCATGGTGCTAAAGACTTGCTGCCTTGCCAGGAAGGTTTGTGTAATCTTTAGAAACCCCATGTTATCTCAGCTAGATTGTTACTGGTACCCAAGTTGACATGCTACCTGCTCACCTTCTGAAATGACATATTGGTGGGTCTTGGGAGACTGGAGGACTCAAAACCCAAATACATTTTACTCTGGCATATCTGTGTCGTCTTCAGCTACCCAGACAGATATTTATTACCATTCTGTGTTAGCTAGGTGACATTTTGCTGGGCAAGGTTCTGGGTTGCTACAGAAACTGTCTCTGCAGATCCATTCAATCAAGCAAGGCTCTAGTGACAAGACTCATGCTTTCAGCAAGAACATAAATAATTCACATTTCTGCTGGCCAGCTCTCCATGCCTTCCCTACAAACAGGCTGGCAGCTCCAAGGAAAGCAGCTGCGATTAGCTGGAACTAATATCTAGAGAGTTAAAGGCATGTTTACTAAAATAGACTATATTTTGGAAACATTTTGCTTCAGAGACTAATTGTTTCGTTGGGGTTTTTTTTGAGAAGGGCAACCCCAGCAAGCTTCTGTCAACTGTTTTTCAGGGAGATAATGGGCAAGACTCCTGGTTTAACTAAACCTGCTCCTATCACATGGCATCACACTCCCCCAGCTATCCCTCGCGCAGTACAGCCGCCAAGAAGGCAGCCCGCTTTCCCACTGATCGAGCACGCAGTCACATAACACCATGGAATTAACCTGGAAAGGATTCCCTGGTGTTTCAGGTCAACCTGGCTCTCTCTGCCCACGAGCAGCTCTCGGCACAGATAGCATTGGGTACCCATAGCAGTGAGGGACTCAAAATGTTGAGGCTCTGTTTACTTTGGGCACTACAAGTGCTTGTTAAAACTTTGCATTAAGATGGAGAACTGAAATGCTGCTTCTACACACAAATTCAAGAGGATTCCCTCTGTACAAGCTGTAAACCCTTGTCACTCTGATTTCTTCTGTCTTTGCTAACTATCTGTCCAGTATTTAATCCATCCCCTTCTCAACCACACTTCTGCTGTTCAGTTCTGAGTGTTCAACTCTTCCTTCTTCTACAACAACATCCCCTTTTACAACTATTTTCAATAAATGTGGAATGAATGTCAGCAAATACAGGACAGATGTCCAGGAGTATGGCATAAGTGTGCATGAGTATTGGATAGATGGAGTCTACAGCAGTGTTTGGATGAGCCAAGGTCTCATCCATCTTTTGCAAGAAGAATTCGCCCAAGAATTTTGCAAGTAAATTCCATGTAGTTAAACAGTATTTGGGTTGTTTTAGTGTTTAATGTGGCTGCAGCTAGCCCAGCCTCTGTTCAAGTCATGGCCTATCTTTTTTTGTGTGTGTGTTACAGTATGGTCTGATAAAAAGTCCTTTAACACTTAAGTGTGTGCTGGTTTTGGCAGGAATAGAGTTATTTTTCTCAGAGTGGCTAGTATGGGACTATGTTTTGGATATGTGCTGGAGTCACTGCTAATAACAGAGAGCTGGTTTTGTTATCCCTTGGTGCTGCTCACACAGAGCCAAGGCCTTTTCTGCTCCTCACTCCACCCCACCAGTGAGGGGGCTGGGGGTGCATGGGGATGGGACACAGGACAGCTGACCCCAACTGACCCAAGGGATATTCCAGGCCACAAGGTGTCATGCTCACAGATAAAGCTGGGGAGAGAAGAAGAAAAGGGGGCCATATTTGGAATGGTGGTGTTTGTCTTCCCAAGTCACTGTTACTATGATGGAGCCCTGCTGTCTCGGGGATGGCTGAACACCTGCCTGCTCATGGAAGCGGCGAATGAACTCCTAGTTTTGCTTTGCTTGTGTGGACACCTTTTACTTCACCTGTTAAACTGTCTGTATCCCAACCCACGAGATTTCTCACTTTTAGAAAACCTTGTGATTCTCTCCCACATCCCAGAGGGGCAGGAGTCATCTGGGGTCAAACCACAACAATGTCACCTATCTTTAGTGGTCACCTGCATCTGTCGGGGACGGTAGGTGCCAGATCATTGTGCTGGGAGCTGCCATGTGAATTTCAGCCCCTCCTGCCCTCCCTGTTCTTCTCATCACAACTGTTTCTGGCTGTGGGATATTCTGGGGCAGTTTTGAAGCTTCTGTGCATTGCACCAGCTTAATAAATCTTTGAAGTTGGTACAGGAGGATGCATCTGATTTTCCTAGGTTCCTTTTCAGAAATATTCCTAGTCTGCCAACTCAATGGAATAAGGAGACTGGAAAGCTATAGACTTCTGCTTGTGATTTCAACTCCAAACAGTGACTGCACACAGACCACATGAGAGGAAAGACCTAAACCAGTCATATTCATGCATCTGATATTTCTGCCAGAGACAACAGTTGCGAAGTGTGGCAGGTGATGGAAGGTCTGTTGTGATTTTTTTACTTCACAGATCCTGTTGGGAAAACCAGCTGCTCACCAGCTCCTGCTCAGCATGTGTGTATGACTGTTCATGCCTTAGTCTCTGGCTTTGTGCTAGTCCCCATTGAGTTGCAGTCCTGAAAACGTTGCTCTGGTTGTCAAGTTTGTTTTGCAATTGAATCCCATCCTTCATTGTAACTGTGGCCTTCCCAGTTTTGCACTATCAGTAAACTTCAGACATGTATTTTTTATTCTGTCCTCTGCACAGTTAGTGAAACATTGAAGACACTTGGATAGACCCCTGTAGCCACCTTTCTGTGCTGCAACTATACAAAACCAGATTTGTACTGGGCCTGTACGGGTTTCAGTTAGTTCATTTATGTATATGCATGATGACAAAAATCTCATTGAAGCCCACATATCTGATGATATCTACAACTTTTTTGCTTATTTATCAGTCTTGTTAGTCTATCATAGAAAGAAATTTGATTGTAGTTTCTACTAGACATAATTTGTACCCGATGAATACATGGTAGCTGCCACTCCTCACCTTGTTATTTTCTGAATGCTTAAAAGTAACTCTTTATCTACTCCAAATGGAAGGAACTGAAGGTAGCTGCTCTTTAATTTGTTAGTTCCAAAGACCAAAGCCATCAGATCCTACTTCTTATTGACAGTATTGAAGTTACACACCGTACAGCAACCCACTAGAAATGCTGGAATTGATTTATGTAATGAATTTACAGCCTGCATCACTGCATGCTCACAGTGAGCGAGGATTTGACTAACAGAGGAGCATCTGATCTTTGCGCTAACACTGTGAAAATCAATTGGGAATAAAAAAGACAGTGTAAACATCAAGCTCTGAAGAGGAAGAGCTATTCTCTTATGTCTTTATGAAAGCAGACCTGAGATGGATGCCTGCAGGTGCACATCACTCTGCTCTGACAGTGAATCATTGATAAATATTTTCTGAGAGCAGTTACACAACCAGTTTTGCACCCATTTAGAAGTTGTAGCTGCTTTGCTTATGGTACTGTTATATGAGGCAAAAGCCCTGCTCAAGTGGACATTTTCAGTGCTTTTTTCCTCTCCAAGAATCTGTATACCCATGCAAGGTTTGCTATTGGTTTGCTAAGACTTTTTTCAGATAGATCGATGTTGCCAATTACTATTTGTCTTTGTTATCTATTGTGGAAAAAAAAAAAAAGAAATGTTGGCAAAGATGTGCAAGACATTTTTAAAAATGTATATTTGTGGGGTTTTTGGTTAATTGGTGTTTTCTAATTAAAAGCAAAGCTCCCACTTTTCTTTTAACAAAAGAACTCCATCTATGAGAAAATGCTCACTTTGGCAGTGAGGTGCAATGTCGTTTTCCCAAAATCAATAGATAAGGGAGGTGGTGTCTTTCTTTTTAGCTCTTCATTAAGATTAGAAGGAAGCACCTTCTAATTGAATTGAATTTTATACTCTTCCCGGGGCATTTTTCTGGGAAGAACTGTTGTGATTCTAGACTAAAAATCTCCCATTTGCCTGAAGGTGTCCATTTTTGGGGTTCAGCTTACACTATTAGCCCAACAATAGCTTTGTATAGTGGTGAAAAATCTTTCTGTGTCTCTTGTATTGCAGGTTTCCAGTGTTTCTCTTGAGAAGAGCAAATGTGGTCTTGGGATGGTGCTTTAACTCTTACTTAACACAGCTGTGGTTCCAGCAACATCAACACCCACGGAACCTTGGGCAGGAGACAGAACAGGCACCCTCCCCCTCTTTTCCCACCCTCATGCTGGATGGCTTGCAATGTTATTATGCGTCTCCCTACTAACACATTTCTCTAATTTTCAGCCTGGACAAGAAAACCCATGCATGGATCAGAAAACAAATTATTCTTGCAGTGCTCCCAAGCTTGTGTGTTCATTAAAATAAAATTGTTGCTAGCTCAATTGCAGAAACACTTCCTAGAATCTCTTCTCCCCTCCCGCCCTGGACAGACCCTGAAGAATATCAAACCACAGAGGGCTGGACTCTGCTACCAGGATAACCACATAGAGGGTGGGGGGGACTGCAGTATTATCAGCACATTATCTGTTGTTATACAGAAAAGGCTCTTCCCCGATTCTTCAAACAGGATTTTCCTGTTACTGTGTGTGGGCTGGGAGGTTTAACTACATTCTGCCTCTTCCTTTGCTATGCGTGCAATTGTCTGCTAGAAGTCTTTGTGGAAACCTTTATGCAAGGAGGACTAAACCTGCTTGGGCGAGTAGTGTCAGTGCCCAAACCTTCTAGGGGACAGCTGTCATCATCACAATACAGCAAGCAAGCAACCCCCCCAACCCTTTACATTAAGGAACAGTTTTTGACTTAAGCCTATTTTGTATCTTGTAAGAAGATTAAAGAATTAAAGAGAAACTTGTTCAGTCCATTTAATATTAAGCATATGACACATAGCTTCATCTTGTACAGGGTCAGAATAAACAGAAGGACATAATAACTATACATATTTTATGCTGCTTTTGAGAACTTCTAAGCTGGAATTCCCTGCCTGCATCCATCTCCAGAGGATCCCCAGAGCTTTGTAGCTGCATAGAGATGCTACCAGCCACAGTTCTTGGAAAAACCATCCTGAGTGAGCAGAGTAATCACTTCAGTATAGTGAAAAGGAAAGCTGCCTTGGCTGTGCTGCAAAGGTTTTGAGGTGGTGGAAAGTGGCTGGCAGTGGGTGGGATGGGGCTAAAGCCACAGCATCCCTGCAGACCCTGCCCAAGGGATACCACACAAGGTCTACATGAATCAGCACTTCTTTCATCAAAGGTGAGTAGACCCCTGCTCATCAATCACATCAGTGCAATGGTGATGCATTGGTGTGGGAGACATGGAGAGAACAGAAATTATGGCCTTGAAGGAGGGGCCCTGCAGCAGATCTGTGCCTGCCAGCCCATTCCCCAAGACTGTAAGACAAAGTGATATGAGCACAATGACTTCTTGCCATACTGGCCATGCCTAAAGCCCTTGCCTGTCCCTCAGTAAATGCCAAACTAAGTGCAGCCATTTTGAGGACTCTGTAGACTCTACAGTAAAACAATTCACTGGCTGACCTAAATGCAGTGATTACAGAAGTACTCACAATGTACTTCTTCACAACCATCATAAAAGTCCTGGGTTAATTCCCAACTGCTTTTACAATCTGTTTGCCTGAGTTGCTAGCAGGAAAAAAGCTCCAGCTACAGATTATTTGCGTGGTGTAGGAACATACAGCTGCCTAATATCTTGTTTATTTACAGTACTGTTTGTTCAAAATGTACATACAGTAAATATTGTCAATCATAAACAATCCATAATGAACTAAAAAACTGTTGTCTTTGTACTGGGAGCACCTGGTATATTGGGATATACCACAAGAATCAGCATTTGGAGACATGCCAAGTGAGATAGAATTGGGACAGGTTTCTGGTCTCATCATAGCCAGTTATTGCTTTGAGCTGGATTTATATGTGACAATACCATGTTTGGGTATCTTAGCATATTTTTAAAGATATGTAGACAAAGGTAAAAGTTGTATGTTTCTGTGTCTAATTAATCACTTCAGTGCTGTGAGACAGCCTAGCCCCATAATAAGGCCAACCCACAATAATTCATATATGTATTTACCCCACATTTTATATGGTTTAAGCTGCAATTTCATTCAAGTCAATAAATTTGCAGATTTGAATTATCCAGTCACCAAGTAAATACAGCAAATAAGCAGAATATATACATACTGAGGAGCTGATGATTTACAGCAGAACTCATTAGCAAGCAGATACATTAGTAGGTTGCTCAAATCTTCTTAAATTTTCTCTATCTCCATTTTCTTCCTGAGAGCAGAAATTCTGGCCTTTTGCCCTTCCTCCCTTGCTGCTTCCACCAGGAATAAATTTGTTTCACTCACACTATGTGAAGCCCTGCAAAGTGTACACACCAGGTCATAAATAGATAGAGAAGCTGGAAATATGCTTTGTTCAAGCTCTGCATCTGTTATAAAGGGCCTCATGGTGCAAAGTGTGCAAAGGCACAAGCATTTAAAAGGACAAAACTCAGACTCATTGATACAGGCCAACAGGGTAGCTCTGCTGAGGTGTTTTATGAGTCTTTCTCTTTTGCCTTGCCCTTTTATTGCTCTTTACCTCTGTACTCACCTTCTGTACTTGCGAATGATTAGAATAACTTGATGCTTCCAGGCCAAAGTTTAGCAATGGGTTTACATTCAAATCTTTATGTTCGGCAATCTGCTCTTGTCATGTGAGCATGCAAATCTACTAAGTGCAAATCCACTGAGTACGGGGCAGAGGAACAGCATCTCTGGCAATTAACTAAGGAATTCATATTATAATCCTGCAAGATACCTTAAAGCAAGCACCTCCTCATTTTGGAGGTAATAAATATATATATAATTAGCACACTGGTGAAGTCAGCAGGTCTTTGAGGTGGACCTACCTCCAGTTTTCCCTTGAAACAGACATCCCAAAACACATTCTTTAACTTCAGAAATCAGATTTTGTTAAACATAAAGGAGTACTTTAAAAAAAACCCCAACAACAGAGAACTCTTAAAGTTAGGCAGAACAGAAACAGAATAATTTTTAATTAACTCCTTGTTAATTAAAGGTTCTTTCTTCCAAACACTTCTCTCTGTCCATCCTATCCTTAAAGTGGTTCATTCAAGTGATCATGCTTAACTGCACCAAACAAAAGCATCTTGTCCCCTTTCCAGGGTTCCAACCACAGAGGCAGCATCTTCCCTGGTGCCAAAACAACAGCCTGTAAATTTTGTTACACACCATGTTCTAGGGAACACAATAGGTAGTGAACGTGAAGAGAGCAGGTACGCCCCCCTGCAAGCTGCAGGAGGCCCAAGGCTGCGGCTGTTCTGCCCTGCAGCAGTTGGTTTAGATGCTCTGCCTGCTTTGTCCTGTTCCAAAGCAGCTGTGTGTCCAGGTAGGTGTTCATTAGAGGTGAAGGCATTTGGCAATTTTGTGTGTTGGCTTGACTTATCCAGGTAAATGAAGGCATGTTAGAGCATCCAGAGTGTACAAGCGTGTTTGTACTCCATGTAAACAACTGCATTGTCAGTATTGCAAGATAGGTATCTCTTGTGGTCACTTTATTGGGGATGTAGAGCCTGTTAATGGAAGGGATGTAGGTAGTCACTGTGGAGATGAGTGCAAGAGGCTGGTGGTTTCACCCCAGAGCTGTGTGCTATCACAGACTGACCCATCTTGTGAGCTGATGAAGTAAACATATCTCACATCCCATGTGTGCATGAATCTCACAAAGCACATTTACCTAATTTACTTAAAATTTCAACAGACTGATAAAAACAAAGCAATGATCTATATTTTAGGTAATTTAGGCCGTGTTTTCAGTTAAGTCAACAAAGTAGCAGATCCAATTTATCCAGTCATCAAGATACCACAGCAGATAACTAGGTCACATAATGAAAAAAGTAATTTTTTTAAGCTTATCTTGGAATATAATAAAGCTCTAGTTTTCTTTTGGTCAGAAACACTCAACTACTATTTAGCTAACATTTTAACACAGTTAACATGTCACTGGAGGACACTGTCATTACTGGGCATAGGTGTCTGTGGAATATTATGGGTATATTTTGGTCTTTGGCCAGTTAAATGATCCAGGCAGACAAGAACTGTACCCAAGCTCAGTTCAACAAGTGCAGTTATACAAATGCTTGTGACACATTCTTAAATCTCCCTGCTTTTACATGTTAGCAGTTTCACATTGTTTTTCTCATCTCTATGCAGTTACAGAGTATTTTGAAGATTTAACATGCAGACAGATGATGGCTGAATCATCTCCAACAGCAGTTTCCACATAGCATTGGCTTTTTCACTGAGAAGAACTTACCAGTGGCACCGTTTTCCTTTTTTAGCAACTGTCAGAGACACAGTTCATCCTCCTCCTCTCTGGCCATGGCTTAATGACACAATAACATTAGGGCCCTTGGCATCAGACCAGATATACCATATCCTGCTACCCAAAGTGCAGATCCAGCTTTCATTCACACTGTCAGTTAAAATTTCTCTGAAGTTTTGCAGATTTCTTACTGACACACTTAATGTGACTACAGCTACTGCTCTCTCTGTGCCACTGTCACTTCGTGTCAGATTAGGTATCAGCTACCAACTGTTAAAAAACTCATATGAACTCCACCAGAGATACTTAATTCAATGACAAGGTGGTCATGTGCCCACAGTGAACTAGAACCAAACCCATATGCTTGGAGATGCATCACTGCACACATCCAGTCAAAAAAAAAAAAAAAAAAAAAAAAAAAAAAAAAAAAAAAAAAAAAGATGGAAAGAGCTTCACAGATGCACTGCACACACTAAAATTAAGACATGCTTTCACTGAGAAAAAGTTCAAGCAGCTGTTTAATTTCTTAGGATCTCTCTCCTTAAAGTCACTGTGGGATTTTATCAAATTAGGCATTCCTACATAAGGGTATAAAGCAGTATGTAAGGATCATAGTTGAGAAAACAGCCCTGGCTCCTGGCTCAAATTGCAAATGCAGGACCTCCATCACTATCAATTTTGTTTTACAAAAATAATTAAAATTTCTTCAGCACAGTATGTCCTTACATTCCTGCTTTTCTTGTCAATCACTCTCATGCTCTCAGCATTTTTAAAGCACTCCAGATCCTTACTGTGGAGGAACAGAAGAAGTAATAAGAGCTCACAGTTCAACTTGTTAGCTTTTGGCCTAAAAAACACAAGGCTGCTTGGCATTTTGTAAGAGGACATTCCACTCATAGCTAAACAGTTTTGTACCAGTTGTCAAAGGGATTTTAAAAAGCTTCATATGTTCTTTATGTGTGAGTGAATATTGAGGCTTGGGAAGACTGTGTGCTGTTGGTTTTCGTTGTAGTGTTTCAGGGAAGGGTGAGGAGAAGAATGGAGATAGAAGTGGCATCATCTGCATTTTAAGTTAGTTTTTGAACTCCTGGCTACTTGTGTTTAATAACATTTCTGAAAGACAGAACTGCTCTGGGCACTGCCTCACATTTTCCGCTGCTTGAAGTTTGATCTTTCAGTATTACAAAATGGCAGTTTTCAACCACCCAAATTTTGCACTGTTGATTTCTCTCAGGAGATTGACATGTCTGCCCCACATCATGCATGACCAGGCAGCAGGGTGATTTTTTTTTGTACTGTTGTACCAATATGTACTTCTTTCCTTTGTCGTAGGAGCTGCAGCATGTCAGTAGAAAAACAGACCCTGTAATAATTGCAGACTTCTAATCCTTACAGTCTCAGCTTGCTTTAATGCTTGCCTTAGCTCAACTCAACAGAATGACTGGAGTTGCAATAGCATCTGCAAGTTCGTTCTTTAATCAATCTCTTTCCCTTGGCTTCTCACAAGACAAAGCATCTCCATTGCATTGCTGCAAGACAGAGACAAGTCAATTGCAGGAAAGAATAGAACGTGTTTTGCTGATAGGAAACTGCTTTTTGAAGGAGGCGTAGACCCTCCTCTGAGCATGCGTTCTCTTCAAACATGTCACAGCTTCCCTGTTTCTAAAGTCCACCCTGTCAATTCCTTCCTTATTGATTTTGGCAGAAAGTTCAGACAAATCAATTAACTGGTGACAAATCTCCACACTAAGAAAGTAAGATCCCACTGGGAAAACCAAGAATAGCCATTAAAATGTTCCTTATATTGCATCTGTGAAAACACCTTATGTTGCATCTGTGTTTAACTTGTCAAAAACTTAGCAAAATTCTGTGCCTTGATGAAGCAACTGTCAGTTGTCAATATCTAAAGGCATTGCATTTCAAACCTGTAAAACTGTTGGCTCCTTTACCCCATCGATGTAATTTGGCTTGTTCCACCTTCTTTCCTCCTTTTTCATAGGATAACAGCTGCTTCTAGGAAGGCACGGTAGCTGTAAACTGGCATATACATTATGCTTGAGTTCACACTGGGTCCAGGGATGGGCAGGACCAATAAATGACTTATTATGCTGTCTCAGAGATGAACAGGAATGTCTCTCTGGCAGAAATGAATTAACAACAACAACAACATTGCTCTGCAATCTCCAGCTATTTCGCAGCACACTCAGCAGTCTGCACAGCCACTAGAAATGCAGCTCTTCAGCCAAGATGTTATGTCAAAGTTAAACTAAACTTAAACACTGTAAGTTAGGGCCCTCCTGCTCTACTTAAACCTTTGATATATTCTATAAAGGATAAAATACCCAACGAAATACCTCACAAAAGATTTTGTGTTATGTTTTCAGGCACCTACTCTATTTCATCCCTTGAAGGGTCAGATGTCATATTGCTGAGATTTCACTGGCATTAGGGCCTCTCTCCAAAAGGCAGTAAAACATAATCTGGTGGAGCATTACAGTATGTACTTTCCATCTGAATCCAGAGCTTTGTGGACCCCAGACTCATTACTCTGTGGGAGGACAGTTAGGTACATACAGTAAATACAAGCAATTAATCCCCCAAATCAAGAATTCATTAATTTAAACCTAACTATACACAGGTAATTTTTCAGTAAGTTATTATAACTCAAATCAGCAGTGATGTGGATCAAACTTTTCCTTAGGAAAGAGCAGTAATTCATCCAAAAACTGGTAAAACTGGAACCAGTTCAAGTGAAAACAGTTGCCCAGCATCATCAATCCAAATCCCAGGGGACAGGTTGCAAACAACAAAGAGCTTGTACAGGGAAGGCTCAAGGGTTAGAGATGACTCAATATTTCACCACATCATTGCAAACAGGAAGAGGCTATTTCATAAGTCATGGGTAATTTCCATAACTTGAAACCCATCTGTATACAAACAGGTCATTACAGCAAGGAATCACACACCGGATTTTCCATCTTATTAACTTCAAGCAGAGCACAAGTACTAGGCATGCTTAAATCCTGCAGAAAGCTCTGTATAGTCTGGTGTAGACTGGAAACTTCCAGAAGAACCACAGTATATGCTGGTGTCATGAATATACCCTTGTGTCTGCAATAACCTTCTCTTATCCTCCTGACTCTTTTCTTCTAATCCCTTAATCATTGTTGTGGCATGTCTGTATTTACATACATCAAACACACTTCTTGCAGCATGGACATAGTTTTAGAAACAGGTTCAAAAGGCTTGATAGCTGCTGATGAGGAGGAAGTGAATCCTATTCATGTTTGGTATTGCCTGTCTTTTGTGGAAGAGAAAGCCAGAGGTCATCTGCTGTTTGTTGCCTTTGTGAAGATGCCTCTTCAATTTATTGCTTGAGTTGGTCCAAGTTGCTCTATTTCTGCAAACAGAGGAATTTTACCTATGCTACTGAATACTAAGGATGCATCTGTGCTATACTTCTACAATAGTTCAAAACTGCTGGTACTCAGGTGTTTGGGTTTTTTAATTAAAGAACTTTAGATAGGAATTCCATTTTGAAAATCATCTCTGAGTGGTAAATACACTGAAATCAAGAATAGAAATCTGAATTTTAGTTCAAACCTTTTAAAACTACTTAAAGATATGTAGGAAAATTCTGAACACAACATCTAATTCAGAATATAAATCAATATATTAGAACATGAAACATTTTCCATCATCATTTACTACTACTTTTTATTTTGTAAAGCTTCTCAACAGGTCTCCAGTCAACAATAGCCTGAACTACTTATTCATGCACACATGGTCCCACATGGAATTCCACTGATTTCAGAAAAGTTAATGACTGTCTACATGAGTTTAACTGTTACACTTTATTCCCTTAGATGTGAAATCAGATCCATAAAATCTACTAAGTGTGTGCAGACCTTCAAAGATGAAGCAGAGTATTACTAGATGTTAGCTGCAGCAGCCTGCAGGCATGGTGGCTGAGCTGTATCTCAGCTAGATGTGGAGGTCAGATATCTAACTTTGAACTAGTCTAACCTCTGCTTCCTCTGTGGTCAACGGAAACATCTCAAGAGACAAATTAAGTCTCCCTGCGACACAGACACAAGAATTGAGCCCATTCCTACATAAACTACTCACATAATTAACTATCTAGTCATTAACTGTCGCACGTAGTGGGACTCCATGTGAGAACAATTATACAAGTGCTGTTTGGGCAAAGGCTCCTGCTAGCTTGTGTTCTCTAAATGGAGATCTTGAATAAGAGTAAGAGGTGCTGAAATTAATCTTGGGATGCGTGCAGTACTCGTCACAGAGTGCAAGTAAAGCCCAAGCACATACTGGGCATCTATTAGGTGTCTGAAGTTCAGGGAAATTACTTCCATTCACTACTAGTGTCTTATGTTTCAATCCCTAAAAAATGCTAAAGCACTGACAACTTACGCATTTATTTCAAATACCTTGGCAGTCCTAGGCAGAAGGAGTTCCAATCAACACCAACATTATTTCAAACCTTTCTAAATTTAACTATATTTGGTTATTCTTACCTGGAAGAATAATGCCAGAGGAGAAATCCAAAAACAAATCAGCGAGGGAAAGCTGAATCAAAAATCTTTGCAAGATACTTTTTCCTTGTAATTACTAACTAAATATGAAGTATGAGGCAATAAAGGAAGCACTGAGGCCGTCACGCTCAATATTCACGCTGTAGTGTTTAAACATTACAGCAATACGTAAACGGTCTTAGAGCCACCCTCTGCTGGTGGTACAGTGGGCCGGCAGCTAAGGCAGCTACAGCAGCATCTCCGGTTTCAGAGCCAGCACAGATCAACGCCCCCGAGGCACATTTTGCAGCACCACGTAATGTTCTGCTACCCTAAAGACTTCAGCAGTGTGACCCGAGAGCAGCTGGGCGGGGGAGGGACCGAGAGAGGCCCTCTCTGTGCCCGTTCGCGTTACAGGGTGCTTCGCGTTCTGCAAGGGGAAGCTCTGCCGTTCCCTCCTTCCCCTTACAGCTACATCCAGCCCGGGTTTCACCTTACAGCCATGTCCCTAGGAGTGTGCCAGGATAGAATATATGAACAGGATTTATGATTGCTAACACAAACCGTGCTCTCTTTGCTGCTCTGCAGGCAAAACAGGTGGGCTAGGAAACCACAAACCCTGCCTGAACAAACCCTGTACTGATTTGCACAACCACCTGCATGCATTCGTTTCATTTAAAATAAAATACAAATCTAGCATTTCTGTTTTGAAAATTAGGGCTTCTTTTATGACTTTTACTGTTTTCTAAAGAAATAACACAAAGCCACCTTGCATTTTGGACACAGAAACATGAACATACCTGCTGATACCAAAACCAGGCCATATGAAAATGGGTGTGTTAGGGTATAGTTCTGTATGGTTTTGTTTTTTTTTTTTTTTCTTTTTTTCCTTACTCAGAGAATTTTTCCCCATATGTTGCTAAGTAACTGAGTGCTGGACACTTAGGGGCACTTTGGCCAAAACAAAGGGGACCAAAAAGAACCTGGCTACACCTTTTGTCTCACTGGGGGGGAAGGGGGGAGGCAGTTTGCGCGCGGTTTTGGGTTTTTTCTTCTCTTGGGCTCGACACACACACTCGGAGGAGACACAGGCGGTGGCAGGAAAAGACTGGAGTCCCGGGAAAAATGTTGCATCATTTCGCTGGCGCACCCGGGAATCCGGATTTCCTCAGTTTCCCTGACTGCTGGAGTGAAGCTGAGGACGGCCCCGGCCCTGTCCTATCCTTGCAGTTTCTTTCTTCGGCTCTGTCTTCTCTGCTGCGGTGAGGCCTGCCTTCTTTTCTCCCTCTGCCCTGCCGGGACACCCTCCTTAGACACCCACCTGTCAGCTCGTCTGCATCCTTCCCGGCCTCCTCTGCAAGAGCCACTGAGACCCACCAGCTGCCGGGAACTCGGTGTCCTGAGTTTCTGGGAAGCAAGGTTTTTCAGAGGGGGGGGTTTAGTTATTATTGTTCAGTTGTTAATGCTGTAGTTATTTTTCTTCTGTTGTTTAGTTTGTGATTTACACTAGTAAAGAGCTGTTATTTTCTTACTCCTACAACTTTGCTTAGAGAAAAGCCTCTTTAATTAATTTTCTTGTCTAAATTATAACAATTTGAAGGGAGGAGATCTAAATTGTTCAGACACCTGTCCTCTAAACCAGGACAGGGTGAATAGTTAAAACTGCATGAAAAAGTTATTTATTTACACATGGCTTCCAATATAATCTTTACTAAAGGGACAGCCATATTTGACTATGATTATGAATGCACTAAAATTAAGAGAACCCTACAGAGGTACTGCTAAGTCTTTGATTCTCCTTGTTAAATTATGTCAGCAAGTTTTCCAAGGGACAATAGCTTTCACACAGAACACTGTAGACATAACCTGTCTACATAACGAAGGTCTGGGTTTGCTCAGCCTGCTGATGGGTTTTGCACTATTGTATTTTAGCTGTGACAGGTTGGTTCCCAGCAATACTGTGTGTCTGCATTTTCCCTAGGCATCTGCAAAACACTTCTGTATTGGAGGTATTTGAAGCAACTAGCCACAGAGATCTGTTTTCCTCAGGTGTCTCAGTTTAGAAAATAGAAGGTGCAACTTAAAAATTAAAACGCAAAGGTTAAATATATGCAACTTGGCACATTAAGAGCACTTTTTGTCTACTTTTAAAGTGTTATTACATCTGTTTCCCCACCCAGATTCAAGGAGGGCTCTTTCTTTCAAGCTTACTTTTTTCTTTATAATGATGGGATGCTATAGGTGGAATTCTGCAGCCACCAGAATCACCATCTCCCTACAGCTAACTAATTATTACTATAGAGAATTATCCTAGGGTTTCTCACACTAAACACTGAGTGCAATGTACTATATATGGGTGTCAAGGAAAATAGTAGAAAAAGGAAAAAGAATGGGAGTTTGGGAAATGTGTATGTTGGCAGACAGATTAGCTAGAAACAAAATGATGATGAAAACCAAATGCCATTTGTGGATGGTGGACATGAGCAAAATAATGCCTTGTTTTTCCTGCTAGGTCACTGACTGCTGAGCAGTAAATTCAGGGAAGACTAGGATAGCTATTCCCTTACATCCACGGAGTCGAACCTGGAGGTTGCAAACATAAAGCACTGCCAGAGCACAGGTAAAGTTCAGGATGCATGTTTCCTTTGGGAGAAATAAGATGGTAAATCAACAGTATCCAAGAAGCAGAGCCAGTCACACCAAAGAGAATGAGTGACGCAGACATATTCCAAAAGCAGGATCTTGGCTGATGTGGTTTGTACCTAAATTTAACTTCAGGTAAGAGAGAACTATAAGAGACTATAGCAAAAGGCTAGGATATCTGAGGTACTATGAAACCTATGCAAATGAGGCTGAAATGCCACTCAGAATGAATGGCAATGCCACCCATCCCAGAAAGCCACATCACTCGTGTTGACAGAAACTTGTGAGAGACCTCTCACATGCTTGCTTTCGTGGCCAAACATGTCACATGACTCAGTACTCATGGCAAGGTTAATTTTCTCAAGGATAAGTTTAAAAGACAGACGTGAGCAGAGGTTTTAACAAAACAATCCATGCCAATAGTATTTGTTGTGGACCAGACATCTGTGTTCAATTTGTTCTCAAGAGGGAATAGCTTCTCCATCCCATGAGTTTGTCAACTACACTAAGCTCCTGTCCTTTTCCACGATTCTCCCAATTTACTAATTTGTATTTTAAAAAGTGTTAAATTATGAACTAGTACTATATAAAGCAATGTATACAAATGTACTTAAATACATACATTTTATACACATACATATATGCCTAGATGTCCAGATATGTTCTTTTAAAACAATTTACACTATAAAAATACTTATGAATTATTGTATAAATGCTTATAATGGATAACATTAATTTATTCTCATTGGACCTACTAAAATAAAACTCCATTTCATCACCCCCTTGTTTTCAGGAGGTAGCACTGTGACAGTGGTTTCTCCAGTCACAGTCTACCCAGGAGACGAGAGCTTTCAGAGGGCAGGAATTTTCAGGAGGCCAAATGCACCTCACTGCTGCAAGCTAGTAAAGTGTGACTGCCTCTCATCCCTGGTGACACACAGCACCTCCCTGGCTGCCAGCTCCTGAGAGGCCTGCACCTGCCTCTACTTCATGTTTGTTTCTCCAGAAAGGTTAACAGTAGCAACAACCTAACTCTCGGGGGATACAATTACTCTCTTAGCTGACATCACTGAGGCAGGGCATGTACAGTGAAGCTACTGTAAGTCTCCCTGAAACAGCTGCCACCTCATTGTCCTCCTCAAAGGGCAACATTTACCATTATCAGAATGGAGAAAGGAAATCATAATTGCACAGCCAGAGTTCACAGCAGAGCAGCCTTCGCAGGAAGCAGGAGCACTGCAAAAATGACAATAGGGATTAACTTTTCACCTATCATTTGTGAAACATTTTAGTGCCTAATTCTGTATTTTGCTGATCTACTCTGCCATTAAATATAAAATTGTATTTGGCTATGTGTGCAGGGGTAATATACAATTCCCTATATGTAAGAGTTAGTTCCATCTAAGGAAAATATATTGGTAATCTCAGTAATAAAAAACCCCCCCAAACTTAGGAGAAAACCGTTCCACATCTTACTCCAGCTCTATTTGCACAAGGATTTGTCTGGAGTATGTTGAACAATCTGTAGTCCTGTTTACAAACAGCAAGGTCGCTTGAGCTGCTGCTGCCTGGTCAGAAGGCTGAACACAGCAAAACCACAAAAAGGCTGTGTCATGAGACCTAACACAGAAAAGCATGGTTAACAAAAGCACCTAAGTGCACAAGGGACACTGCTGCTTCTCCCCCACAAAATTAACAGCATCCTTAGATGCGTGATTTAATGAGTCAGAGACTTCAGCAACCAGGCAATGACTTTGGACTTCTCACATGCACTTGGCCACCTAGTTTTTGTGCCATGGTGAAAATGCTCTAAACCAGTTCACAAACCTAATTCAAGTTCTAGAAAGCCACAGAACTACAAACCTCCTCCTCCAAACATCTACAATGACCCACAGAAAAGCATACCCATGGCAGGGAGTGTGTGTTAACACCCTGATTAGGACACCAATAGCTCTGAACGCTGCTCCAGGTAGTTGCATTGGTGTGAAAGGGAATGATGTACTCCAGCATGGGAAGGCAAGGCCAGAAAGTAACACTAAACTCCTCAAACTACCAATGCCACTGCTGCCTCCGCTTCATGAAACTGCATTTTTCAAGAGCTCAAAAGCAAGGAATTCAAGTAATTATATCATGTGGGAATGCATGCCCAAAGAGGCTCTACTAGAAACAAAACAATGGTGATACACACCAAACCAGAACATGAGGGCTAAGACTAAGTTGAGCAAGGTTGCTTAGGTCATCAACTACACATCTCTATGCTACACTGTGGCACATCAGACCTATTAAGACATGAAGCACATATCCCTCTCACCTTGTGAGCCTTAAGTGTTGTGCATGCAGAACAAGGTTCAGAAAACATTTTGGGTCATGCAACTCAGCAGGTGAAGTGAGCAATGCTAGTGTGGCCATCTTTAAATCTCTGCAAGAGCAGTGTAACATTATCCTTTCCATAGAGTTGTGCATCAGGAAACCAAGGGCTGCTAGAGTACCCACTGAATTCATGAGGAAGCAGGTTTGTGTAACCTATGTGGACTGCAGCCAAGACATGAAGGTTAGCTCCTCACAAGCAATCCACTAAATTACATCCTTGGGACACCACATGTAAATAACTTGACAGAATGAAGCAAGTGACACCATGTGAGTGGAAACTTGGCCAGGAACCTGAGATACTTACTGTCACTGCCAGTTTTCCAGGAAGAGGCATTTGCAAAGAAACAGCAAGAAAACACCCCACCCAAAAATAAAAGCGTGGTAACATAGAGAAATACTAGAAGTTTGGGTAGAATCCAGGGTGAAGAGGAGAGCAAACCCAAGGAACTGTGGCACAGGCAACACAATCAAACAATGCTGTGCTAGGAGCTACATGCTTTTCCACAGTACAGCATTACCTACTCGAAATAGTTTGTGTACAGAGGAATGCTCTGACTCCAATACTGTTGTTTAGGTACTCACACTGCCCAAGCTTGCATTTTAAGCTGAATCATACAGGAAGCAAAGTGTAATTTTGCACCACTGCACTCAAATAGCTCAAGAGCCCAAAGACACTTGCACACATAAGGGATTCCAGTGTATCAATGTAGGTGGGGAACTTCCTTTGAAAATTAGTAATGGTGCAACACTTCACATAAAAATAGTTGCTAAAATTAAGTATTAACCTCTAGTTACGACTTTCACTCTCCCTTCATCCAACATTCTTCCCCTACATCACAGGAGAGTCAAGGAACAGATTGGACACTTGCCATAATCAAAGGCTCATACTGGCCTCATCTAAGGAGGTGATTTCAAAAATGCATTCTTTCAATGAAGATACTTAGTGAGCTTTTAATTTCAGTAGAACTTATGTGGCCCTTAAAAATGCTCTATTCTCTCCCCTCCCATTTTATTTTATTATGTTGAAAGAAGCTAGCACCCTGCTTGAATGTTTGTCAGCTCATGGACTGCCCTCCTGGCACAGACAAGCCCATCAACTGAACACTATGTTACCAACTCAGGTCTACCACATCACAACCAAATATACACCTTCCTGGGATTAGTGGCAACTGAGTCAGGTCCACACCAAGCATAACCTCAGTGTGGGGTGTCCACCTGCTTTATGTAGTAGGGGTTTTATGAAGCTTTGTGCTGAATAGGACAGTGCACACACAACGTACATCTGAACAAGTGTTTCCTGTTCCACATGGAAGTGCTCAGGGCACCCATTGTGTGTATTAAAGCCAGAACAGTGGCAGCCAAAGGATTTAAGCTCAGCCCTGGAGTCCACCTGAGCCATGCTTGTGTGCCACTATCCAGCAATCCAGGGACGGGGAAGGCTTATCTTCAGTGCACAGCTGCAATCAGCCAGCTGCCTCTGCAGGAGTTAGGTGGACCAAGGAAAGCTATTTTTCCAGGAACTAAGAGTATTTGACAAAACCTGAAGCTGTTTGGGTGGTTCTGAACTGAGTAGTAGCATATATTCTTTTTAGAGAAATACAGTCTGCCTACAGTGTTATGATCTGCACTGGTTATGTCAGGCCATCCCACCTCAAGAGATTTATCCATGTGTAGCTAACAGCTGCAGAACTTTTGATTCTCCTTGTGTTTAGCAAATTCTGCCCACTGCTAATGTGCCTTCCAAAAGGGAGCTTCCCACAACTGGAGTTTTGGAATTTCCTGTACTTGAGCTACTTGTAGATTTTCAGTATCTTGACTAGCACTTTTAAGTTCTGCACATTGTGATTATCTTCCTCACTATCTAAAATAAAATCAATTTCCTGTTTTAGTATTAGATGAGCTCTCTTTTCAACTTGTGAGTTCGAAGGTATGGAAGCAATGACCTTTTTCTCTCTCTGGTTCTTTCAGATACCAGATCTTAAGAGCACAGGGACTTGCAGCAGCCTGCACACCCTTTCCTGTTGTGTAACTGCTACTGAACTGCTGCCATGTTTCAGCTGAAGAACATGTCCATCCTAACTTGACTTGACTGCTCTCAGAGCACTCTTCTTTTTGCTGAAAGACAAAAAAAAAAAAAGATAACACTTTATAAATAGTAATTAGAATTATTTCCAGAGTTGCTTTACACTCTTTTGGCTATGCACAAATACTAGGTTCTTCCAGATACTGGTTTAACAGTTGCCTCCCCACAATTTCATTTAGAACACCTTAACAAGGCACAGAAGTGTTCCACTCTTTCCTGGTTTTGCCAAGCTCGCAATGTATTCTTAGCATTATCATTAAGATACTTGGAAACAGTAATATGATACACAAGTACTCACCTGTTCTTCCCAGTTGAACTCATCCTCTCACCTTACCCTTTGCAGCTCTAGAAACTTTTTGGCAAACAGCTCCATAGGAAACAATTAAAATAAACCAATCTTCATTGCAGCTTCTTCATCTACTATCATCTGAGCAGTAACTTTAATGTGAAAGAGTTTACACCCTTCCCCCATAGGCTTTGAAATAAGCAGTTGGTCAGTGACACTGCCACTGCTTCCTCCAAAGTGACTGCAGACAACTAAGTTTTACAGCTGGGATAATTAGGAAAAGAGGATCTTAAAATTTACATGCCAAGATTAGCATAGATGGTATCACTGTTAGAAACCATACTCCAATTTCTGTTTTGAGTGCACATGCAAATCTTTGTTCAGTTAATCTGCTTACCAGGAATGACATTATGCCTGGACACCATTTCCAAGAACTGAGAACCCCAATAGTTCTGTGTGCTGCACTGACATGAATGTCGACAGCAACAGCACTACACCACCACACACCTTTAAAATTGTGACATGATGTATTTGTACACTTTATCTTGAAATCTGTGTTTCTCATGCAGCCTGGCTTTGTATACTACCAAGTGAATACTCAATTTAAGCATCCAAATGCTTCGTTTCTTTAAGAGCAAACTTGTCAGAATGAGCACTGAGATACAAAGACAGGTTTCCATGTATGAACCTGAATTAAACTTTGAGCATTTTCTTCTTTGAGCAAAGTCATCACACAATCCTACTTATCTTCCTCATCCCTCCTTCAGGATCTTCCAACAGATTCTCCAGGTCAGGAAAGGAAACAAGGTGGTTGCCTACCACAGTCCACAGTGACCAAAATCACTTCAGTAACAAAGACAACCTACAGGTGTTGCAGTACAGGATGTCAGTACAGTAAAGTACACACAAACCTCTCAGCTTCATAGGCTGAGGATCACACAGACACTGGAGTAGGTTTTCATTAACAGCATTAAAGCTGAGCCTACTAATGTTTAAGAAATGCCAAAGGCAGATTTTCAGTTGCGCTGTCACCTCCTATCTTTTCATATGAGATGCAGCCACACCACTTATTTCTGCAATAGACTGTAAGCTTCTTATAGACATTGCAATGAAGGCCTGTTGGGTCAGGGCAGATTTGGACATGAGCACTTTCAGGTGAACAGATTATCCAAGTCTGGGACACATAACACAGGTTTCATCATTAACATCTCTGACAAGCTGTGACCAACAAGAAAGATCCATACACTGGCAAGTATCCAATTCCCCAAAACTGATCAAAGTGAACAACACACAGAGAAAACTTGTTTTACTTCTCTGTTGCATCAGGTTCATTTGGGTAGTTTTCTGAAGCAATTTCCTTTTTCATACCTTAGCTGAGACATCAGAGGCATCTACATCTACAGATAAAGAAGAAATAACAAAATACAATTATCTGTAAAGTGGAGTGCACAGCATCCTCCTCAAAGCAGCAGCAGTGACTGCAGGGGGATGGGGAGAGAGTGAAGGGAACCATTGCAGGTAAAATCAATTGTTTCTAAACCAGTTTAACAAAACATACTGTCATTTGGCCAGCAGACCATGTTGGATAAAAATCTCACAGGCACTTTTTCTGATCGTTATAGAAATGATAACCAAGCCTGACCCAATCATTCCACTGTAACTTACCGTCCTTACCAGGCATCAGCTGCAGAGATAAAAGCATAGGCTAAAGTCTACAGCAGACAACAACTGTGACAGAAGTCATTGTGCCAGTGCCCTTTATTTCACCCACAGCTCACCTAATCTACAGGTATCTGCATAGAGAAGAAACAGAAATAGGAAAGAAATAAAAGGGGCTGTACTTGTAATTCAGAATTTTTCAGATATAGGGAACTGTTGATGCTACGAATTTTATTAACAGAGCATTACATCCCCATCACTCCTTTTCTTCAGTGAGGAATATGATAAAACAGGAGAACCTGGCTGTGAGAAGCACCCTCAGAACACTGGACTTTTTGCAGGGTGGCATACAACTGGTTCAGCTTCTTTAACTAGAGGGAGCTGCATCTAAAGTGATAAAAGAATAGCATACATTGCTGAAGTACCAGCAAATCTTGAAAGGCTGCAATGTTCAGGTGAAGGATCTGCACCACAGAACATCTCACGACATCCTTCCTCCAGCACTCATGTATCCTGTGGCAAACACACCACCTGTGTAGCTATTGTGCAGCAATACCCTCAGCAAATACCTTGTACTTACCTCCAGGAGGAGCCAAAGTATGAAATAAACCCTTGCAACTCCATTTTACCTGAGCTGTACCACTACTGGATTTCAGCCAAAACTTCAAGCAAGCATGCAAAGCTCTTCATGACTCTTTCCAGTTAAGTATCTTCTTGGCATAAGTAAAGTGCTTTATTTCACAGGAATCAGCTGTAACTAGAAATGGTATTATTTAACAAGCCACACAACACTTTGACTGTCTTCCCTTCCAGTTTCGAACACAGGCCTTCCATGTATGGTTTCAGGGAACTCCAGTCCCCTTAAGCCTCACAAGCCTTGATCACTCTCTCATTCAGTTAACCCCCAGCTCAAAAGACTAGCACAAGCAGGGATAACATTCACAACAAGAAAGCCTAAACCCACTGCTTGAAATTCCAGCCTACCTCCTATATGCCAGCCAGAGGGCTGAAACTAAGACAGCACCTAGTCAGCTGGCTAAGCCATGCCAATATGAGACAGCAAGCACAGGCAAAATAGTGGGGAAGCAAGTCAGCCTGGCTGCTCCCATACCATGCTGAGATGTCTTATACCATCTCATCTGCTCTCTCAAGCTTTTCCAAACTTGATTTACATGTCTTTGGACATACATTTGGGTTGGAAGTGACCTCAAAGACCATCTGGTTCCAACCCTCCCCTCCCATGGGTAGGGACACCTTCCAGTACACCAGGCTGCCCAGTGCCCCATTCAGCCTGGCCTTGAACATTTCCAGACACAAGGTGTCCACAGCTTCTCTGGGCAACCTGTGATGGTGCCTCACCATCCTCACAGGAAAGAATTTCTACCTTATATCTAATCTAAACCGACCCTCTTCCAGACATACTAAGGACTTTAAAAGGAAGCAAAGCTCCTCCTGCTGGTCACACCAAGCCGTACACCTATGACAACCAGACACCATTAATGCAATTATCAGGCATCAGACAGAGACAGAACCCTTAAAAAACCCCCTCAAACCAGCGAAGCGCAGGCTGTCACCTGGCGTGTGACAAGGGTACGTCCCAATCTGCTCCCTGCCGACAGCCGCCCCACCAAGGCCAGCCCTGCTCTTTAATCCACAGCCCGTACTTTGTCCATGGCCCAAGCACCGTGGCTGGTACAGCCCCGCAAGGGCCCCTCTCCCGGGAAGGCGCGGGGGGCACAGCCCCAAGAGCCGCGGGACCCGCCCTGGCTCCTGCGCCACACAGAGCGGCCTCCCCGCCCGCGGCCAGCACCGCCCCAGCGCCCACACGCCCCGGCAGCCGGGACCGGCCGCCGCTTCACCGCCAGCCCGCCCACACACCCACCGCAGCCGAGCGGGCCCCTCCAAGCCCCGGGACAGATGCCCACCCGACGGCCCCGCTCCCACTAGAGAGCGGCGCTGCCCCACGGACAACCGGCAGTCACCGAGTGACAATCGGCCANAAATTCCAGCCTACCTCCTATATGCCAGCCAGAGGGCTGAAACTAAGACAGCACCTAGTCAGCTGGCTAAGCCATGCCAATATGAGACAGCAAGCACAGGCAAAATAGTGGGGAAGCAAGTCAGCCTGGCTGCTCCCATACCATGCTGAGATGTCTTATACCATCTCATCTGCTCTCTCAAGCTTTTCCAAACTTGATTTACATGTCTTTGGACATACATTTGGGTTGGAAGTGACCTCAAAGACCATCTGGTTCCAACCCTCCCCTCCCATGGGTAGGGACACCTTCCAGTACACCAGGCTGCCCAGTGCCCCATTCAGCCTGGCCTTGAACATTTCCAGACACAAGGTGTCCACAGCTTCTCTGGGCAACCTGTGATGGTGCCTCACCATCCTCACAGGAAAGAATTTCTACCTTATATCTAATCTAAACCGACCCTCTTCCAGACATACTAAGGACTTTAAAAGGAAGCAAAGCTCCTCCTGCTGGTCACACCAAGCCGTACACCTATGACAACCAGACACCATTAATGCAATTATCAGGCATCAGACAGAGACAGAACCCTTAAAAAACCCCCTCAAACCAGCGAAGCGCAGGCTGTCACCTGGCGTGTGACAAGGGTACGTCCCAATCTGCTCCCTGCCGACAGCCGCCCCACCAAGGCCAGCCCTGCTCTTTAATCCACAGCCCGTACTTTGTCCATGGCCCAAGCACCGTGGCTGGTACAGCCCCGCAAGGGCCCCTCTCCCGGGAAGGCGCGGGGGGCACAGCCCCAAGAGCCGCGGGACCCGCCCTGGCTCCTGCGCCACACAGAGCGGCCTCCCCGCCCGCGGCCAGCACCGCCCCAGCGCCCACACGCCCCGGCAGCCGGGACCGGCCGCCGCTTCACCGCCAGCCCGCCCACACACCCACCGCAGCCGAGCGGGCCCCTCCAAGCCCCGGGACAGATGCCCACCCGACNCGCTCCTCCAGAGCTAAGCGTCCCACGCCATCAACATGGCGGCGGCCACCCCCTCCTTCCCCACTCCGCGCCCCAACGCGGCCGCGCCGCGCGGGCTCTGCCGGGAAATGGAGTCCATGTCCTGCCCGCTGCCGCGCTATGGCATCGCAAAAGAAACTACAAACCTCAGAAGCCCCCGCTGCAATGGCGCCAGCCAATGGCGAGGCGGCGGCGCGGGCAGTGG
>VWYP01004868.1:180719-198658 GCA_013400435.1 Pycnonotus jocosus | reverse complement strand
GGGAAAAAGAAAAAAAGAAAAAAAAAAAAAAAAAAAAAAAAGGAGGCTTTTATTGCTTTGGCAGGAGGGATTATCCTGTTACCTGACTCTAGAAGGATGAGACCCCTCTCCAGAGTAATCAAGCAGTTAGAGTGTTTTCAGTTGGAAGAAACCTACAGGGATCATCTAGTCTAGCTGCCTAAACAATTCAGGGCTGACCATAAACATGTTAAGGGCATTGTCCAAATGTCTCTTGAGCACTGACAGGCTGGGGTTTTGACCTTCTCCCTAGGAAGGCTGTTGCAGTGTTTCACCATGCTCTTGGTAAAGAAATACTTGCCATGTCCACTCTGAACCTTCTCTGGTGCAGTTTTGAACCATTCCTATGCATCTTATTACTGGATACCAGGGGGAAGAGATCAGCATCTCTCTCTCCACTTCCATTCCTCAGGAAGCATCCGGAAGGAATAAGGTCACCCCTTTTCTCCAAATCAGAGAAACTCAAAGCCTCTGCTGCTCTCCATAGTGCTCTTCCAGCCCTGACAAAGCTGTGTGTGGTTGTAGAGGATGTTTCACTACTCAGTGGGGTGTTGCTGAAGAGACAGCACCAGCTCCAGGGGAACTGCTATCTTGTTCCCACCTGCTTTCTCCCTGATTGTTTTCCATCTACCTGAGCCTCTTGCTCCAATCCAGCCACCCCAGCTGCACCTTCAGGAGCTTGGATACTCCCAGACTACAAATAAATCTGAGGAGTAGGTATAAATGGAGACTTTAACCAAAGATATGATGCCTATAGGAAACAGCTTATTGAAGGTGCTGAGTAGGAGAAAGTAGAGTAGAAGAATTTGTGTCTGGTTAGTAGATCACCCTATATGAGATATTGAAACTTAAGGCACAGGAACTTGTCAAACCCTCCTGTCTTTTCAATGGTCATTCTTCTGCTCCAAATAGTCATTTATCCATAAATAGGAGCATGATGAGAGATTCAGAAAAATCGATGCTCCAGAAAAATCCCAGATCTATGCTCAGGACATAGGCCATTAGTTGAGATGTGAATACCAGCATTTGGATTTACAACCAATCAAAGAAAACTTAAAGGATTGCCAGGATTAGAAAAGAGATTTCGAGTTTATGTTGCAAAGAATGCTTTTAGTAATGAAAAGCGGACTTGAGAAATAATCATTAGCACTTCTCTGTGATTTAAATTTCATTGCCTGAATTCAGAGAAATGGAAAGCAGATCAGTCAAGGCTTTTCATCTAGCAAGTTTTTAAAGAAAGCCAGATTTGTGTCTAATTAGTGAGAATTTCTTCATGGTGCTTCGAGGACCTAAAGAGTGGTGTTTTCATGACAGTTGGGGCTGCATGGGAATATTTACTGAAAATAACATCCTTACTTAAAAACATAGTGAGACAACCTTATATAACCTGAATTGACGTCAAGAAACCCACTATGGCATCTCCATGCTGTGTGGTCTTATTTTCCTGTTGCTTTCTGATGGTAGAAGAGAGTTGTAAATTCCTTCTTCTCCAACACTGGAGATTGAGACTTTATTATAGTACCTATTGAACTTGATCAACAGAGAGAGGACACCTGCCACTTGAAAAAATGATTTTTTTTTCTATTGTTCTTTAATGTTACAACTATTAACACAAATACCTGGAAAGTAAATGTAGGCTTGAAAAAGCTTTCCTGGCTCATTTGGTATCCCTGCTAGCCCTCTGGAGACATCAGATTATTCCATCCTGAGATGAGTAATCTTTAGAGGTGAGGATCAGGTAGCCTGAAATTGCTGTGGGGGTGTCAGTTCATTTTTGCATGTTGAGAAGAAGGTTAAGAGAAATAACATTAGCCCTTTTTATTCTTGCATCCCCCCTGAAGTTCATGGTGCAACATGTCCTGTGGAGAAAAGGTATGAATTCTGGTAAACCTTTGGTAATGAATTTATTTAAACCCCAGCAAAGACTGGAGAAATCTGTCACAAAAAGGTAAGGGCAGGTTTGGGATTTTCATGTATCTATGGACTGCTGAGGACATCAGAATAGTCAGCATCTGGTTCACTCAAGATGTGGCAGCAAGTTCAACCTGTGTGATAATGGCTTTGGGCTCTGCTGTTCTTCTCTGTAATCCCTTTTTCTGTGGCATAATTACAGAAAGTGCTTTTACTCTAAAGGGAATGTTTTGACACAGTTTGCAGCTAATTCCATGTTTTCTGTCTAAAATACACTCAAGTGCAGTGAGTATCTGCACCATTGCAATTACTCCAGCCTTGTTGACAGTAGCTGTCTCCTGTCTGCAGCCAACAGAAGATGGTGGTACCTTCTAATTTCTCACATGTCAACATATAAAAATCCTTAAATATTTATCCTTATTTTATCCTTAGAAATCCTAAAAATATTTACTCTTGAGAGTGTTAGGTACTTGTGAGGGGACTCTTGAACAATGTTGGGTCTATTGAAAAAAAACAAACATGTAAAGACTGCGTCAGTGTTAAATGTACAAGCAGCTTGAAACTGTAGAAGCAGAGTTGGTGCCTGATTTCTCTATTACATTTGTCCTTGTTCTGAACAATTTGTTCCTTCTAAAAAGGGAACTGTGCCCATTCTCTTCAAGTCAGCGGTATTCACATTTCTAAAATGTGGTAGTAGCATTTTGCTTGGATTGGTGTGTTTGTGCATGCACAGAAAACCCCCAGATAAACACAGGTTTCTGTTAACTCTTTAATTTCAGCAGTCAGACAGGAGTCTAAAGTTGAGCTCTTAACTCCAGGCTAATGGATTTCTGCTCAAGCTATTTAGGAGAAGGAAGCATAAGCAGAGGACTTGGATGGAAGCTGCTTTGTGGGATCTGTAGGAGTGAAGTCTTCTCTTATGTTGTGACCTGCAGTTGGTGTGACCTTGTGCAGGGATGTAGTGTATGTTCAGTGCAGAAACAATCAGTGTCTTTTAGCAGTTGTTAGCTCCAAATTCTGTCTCTTTTGCCTATCACTCAAAACAGGAAAATAAATATATCCATGTTGTGATGCTGAGGTACTTCTCAGTATTGCTGTTATGTTTGTAAATGACTTTTGCTACTGTAGAGTGTCTCCCTCTACTAGGAAATCCCTTTTTCCTTTTCTTTTAAGTAGCAGTTCTGTTGTCACAGTTCTGCAGGAAAGCTGTGTCTTGGTGCACTTGCACTTAGCTATGAGGGTCACTGGTCCCTATGTGTCGCTAGGAAGCACTGACAAAAATATCTTTAAAAGCATGGCTTGTGAGGAGTGTCTGCTGGGTCACACTGGACATCCCTGTGCTGGAGATGCTTGGGATTGCCTTGTCCTGTGCCATTATACATGGTTATCATGGACCATTCCTAAATTTTCTACTGCAGGTGGGAATGTGGTACAGGGAACTTCTAAAGCTCCTTCTCAAGCTACTGCCTGGCCTTCATGCGTGCTTCCATCATGACTAACTTCACCTTGCTCATTGTGAATATTCAGTATTTTGTCAAGGGCCATCACATTTATATCAGTATTGTCTCTGACCTGTTGTGCCTCTGGATTGGGAAACTGCTTGGATAAGTCTGTCTTAAAATTAATCTTTTTTTGCTAGGTTTAGCATTCTCAGGCTGATTTATTTTGCAGCCATGTGGGTGTTTAGCTGGTATTTAATAATAATAAATAAAGGCATGTTTAAAACAAATCCCCCCTAGTTAAGAATTCTCAACTGAAGAAATTCAAAATAAATTGAGGATTGATTTGCACAATGAAATAACCGAGGAAAACGTTCATTGTGGGCCGAAGCTAATTCTGTTAGAATAAATGAGGCTGATTGTGAAATAAATATTAAATAAAGTATCTCATTCAGTTCCGCAGTTTTGCCAAAGCTGTCACCACAGGGAGGAAGAACCTGGTGTGAATGATTGTTTGTTTACTGCAGCTGTCAGTCATTGTGGGGGTGAGCGTGGTGCATCAATTTGTGGAGTAGCCACTAGTAACCAGGTCATCCTGCTTAAATGTCAGGCTTCTTGCTGGAAAATGTGTGAAACTACATAAAAATTCTTTCCATCTTGTTAGCACGTCTCTCACAATATTTCTCATTTTTGCTTGATGACATCAGTTCTTGGAGATACAGAGGAAGGTTTTAAAAATATCTCCTGGGCAATGTTGGGTGATGCTTAGCTAGTGAATTTATTGATGTCTGTCTGATACTCCAGAGGGTTGATCCATTTCTTGTTCTTCCTCTGATGCCATTTTTGAGTCATTAATCTCTTTATGACTGCTCCTGTATTTTGTGTATAGATTGAGTTTTATTATCCATTGTAAGGTCTTTGGGATAGAATTTCTGTCTTAGTCCCCACTTTTTGCAGTGAAAAATCTGCAGTTTTCTAGAGTCCCTGGGTGTTACTGTAATATGAGTAACCACTGCTGTAACCTGGGTGGGAATAGCCATTAGCAGTTTTGGAGAAATATAGTCTCCTTAATTTCATTGCAAATCAATTTATATAATTCACAGTTTCCTCTAGAAATTACATATTTTTTACTTTGAGGGCATGACAATTGAATTCTGCACCTATCTTGTGTTTTTTAGGCAAGTTCCTCCTAAACTTTCTGTTTCTTGGTTGCCTCCATGCATAAAATTGAGATAACCTCAGAGGGATGCCTTGAATATTCATCAGTGATTTATTGTATGCCACTGAAGAAAAGTGTTACCAGCAATGCTAGTGAAGTTTGTTACTCAGCCCCTCTGCTGCACATTGATTGGTATTTCAAAGATCCGTAGTCTCCACAGTGAGCTCTAGCAAATTCTTGACTGGACTTAGCCTGTAGATGACACTAATAACTTTGATTTATGTGGGGCTTTCCCTTTGGAAGAGCTCCAAAGAATTTTATAAACTGCAATGCGAGCCATAGTGTAAATATTGCCTTAGCAGCCACCAGCTATCAGGGAGGTGCTGTGTGATGGATGTTGCAGTGCAGTGGATGTGAGGGGATAGCAAGGAAGAAAAGGAGTTCTGCAAGCGTTGGAGGTGACATAAGGAGAGAAGTAAGAAAACAAGCAGCCACTACCTGAATTCTGATTTTTATCTTTGACATGATTGATTCTTATAGATCAAGTGACTCTCATGTAGGAGGTGGCATTTTGTCACAGCCTCGTGGTGCTGTGATACTGGTTCAGTTTGAGTTGAGCAGAACAAGCTCTGCTAGCAACCAGGGTTTTCTTTCATGCAGAGCATGTGTGTTTCTGGATGTCTTAATTCAAATACTGGAGTGCAGCAATGTGTTTTCAGTGGTTCCTCAGGCTGGTGTAGGTGGCTCTATGATGGCCTCCTCTTGCAGAGGGAAAAGGCACAGTTACTTGGAGTTTGCCCTGTATATGATCCAAAAGACTTAAAAGCATACCCTCTTTACTTTTAAGCTGACATCCCATTAACTCTAAAGCATTTTAGAAAGTGTAAATAGCTTTGCAAAGATGTTGGCTTGGAATTTGTGTTCAGTTGGGTTTGTTCACAGAATGGCGGAGCCTTGGCTTTTCCCCCTGAATCATAGGTGCCCGATTTGCATTGTCTAAATAACATTATTGTTATTTTAGGTCCCAGACACCATCACTGGAGAGAGATAGCAGAGTCAGAAGTGGGTCATTTTGGTTAATTCCTCAAAGGTGGGTAAGATAAAACAATGCCACCATTGGTACAATGTACAATATAATCTGCCAGACCAGTTTGTGTTTTAATGGAACTAGGCACAGGGCTCAAGGTGTCAGATCACTTATTAATAAAGGATTGGTTCAGCTTTTCTATGCCATGCAGGAGCATCTCTTTTAGAAAGGTTTTGAGCACTTTCAACTCTGCTTGCTGAGTGCTGCAGCTTCAAGAGCTCAGAAGCAGTAGATGGAGGTCTAGAAACCATATAGCACAAATGAGTTGCTAGAACTGGAAGCTGTGACTGGAGCACTTGGAGAAGAATTGCAAAGCTGCTAAGTGTGCTCGTGGTTGACAGGCACCAATGTCCTGAACAAGCAGCCAGCTGTAGCCAAACAAAAAATGGCAAGAGCAGAGGTCAGCCCAACAGTGACAGAGTGGATGTTGATTTGGGGCTCATCCCAGCCAGCTGGGGATCAAAAGAATTGTAGCAATGATATTGTTATTTATATTTTTCCTGAAACGCTCTTTCCTTCAGTAACTTCTGAGCCTGTTGGCTAGGTTGGGTTCTTGTAAAAGCTTGTTTTCCTTAGAAAACAGGGCTAAAGTGTATATAATACTTTGAGGAGCAGGGAGCTTGTTGAATTCAGAGGCTCGTTTGGCAGTGCTCATCTGAAGATTGCCTGGCATGGAGTAGAGGTCGCACTGTATCATGTTTAGGCTTGGTCTGGGCAAATGAGTATTTCTGTTGCAGCACCTAATGGAGACCTCAGCAGTCAATAGAGCACAGTTTGTGGCTTGGCTTTCTGCCTGGCTATAGACTTACACTTATCTTTACAACACAAACAAAATGCAAAGTGTAATTAGAGCCTGGTGGATGAATTTATATTTTTGGTATATTCTGTTGCTGGGACTATTTTAAGGCCTCAATGTCCAGGATTCTGGTCTTTCTAGATATTCAGTTCTGTATTTTCCTAGGCCATACCATTAAATATATATATATATAACAGTCAATGAGTGCATTAATGTTTAATTCAGTACATTTTTCAGTTTTAGGATCCCATTCATCCATATTGCTGTAATCGATTCCTCCTGGAAATGCTGTGGTAATTAGAGGAGAGAATGATTTGCAGGCAGGACTGTGACATGTGTAACCAACCTGTCTTGTTTTGAGCCTTTCATTACCTTCGCTTATGACTATAATTGTGTACCTTCTCAAGGAGAAGTATGAACTTTCCATTTGCATGTTAATGGCACTTTGTCTGGGAAGGTGCTGCAGGGATTCAAGCAGTGCTATGCAGAAAAAGTAACGTGCCCAGTAAGCAAACAATTTTGATGGTTAGTGGTTCAGACACTGGTGGTAATAAGGGTCTTTTTTCTTCTGATAGAGCAAATACATCTTTCAAATGGGCAAGACAATTGGTATCATTTAGGAAGAGAATTGTTATAGAGAATTCCTTCCTGTAATCAGCATCTGTCTCTTCTTAGGAAAGAAGAAAGTGCTTATAACTTGTGTGCCCTTTTGAAAGGGAGAATGCATTAATTGAGTCTCGTGTGTTGTGATACATAGAGATACATTGGGAAAAGCTGTGTGCTGGAACTGGCTGGCTTTCCCATGTGCAAGTGGTGTGAGGCTTGTTTGGCATTTGAGGGCTTTGTCCAAGGCTCTGACATTTTACTCTCCAACTTCTAGTTTTAAAAAGGAACATGTGTGATTTTATCCTAAGCCTGAAATGGGCCTCAGTGTGCCTCAGTGTGTGATTGAGGTTGTTTGTCCTCTTGCAAAGAACAGGCTCATAACAGCTATTTTGGCTGTTCCTGGGAAAGTAGACTCTCATCACACTTCTGCTTTTGTGTGGGAAGGGCTCCTTCTGAAGTCACAGAAATCCCTGTAAATATCAAAAATGCATCTTGTGTCACATTTCAAATCTTTCATAATTCCCTACTCTCCTGCTGTTTGCAAGAAACCCAAGCCACATGCCTTTATCTCACTATCACCTCTCAGCCTGATGGATCCAAGAGAAATTGCCATTCTCTGTTGGTCAGACCTGGAAGAAAATGAGTAACATGGGCATAACAGCCCAACATTTCCATTTAGGAACAGTTGGATAAGCCTCAAGAGGGGAGACCTGCTGCTTTAAATTAAGAGTGACCACTCAAGTGAGATTTCTTCTGCCTCCTGCCATTGTACATTGCTGCAGCATCCTGTGGTCCATCATTGCATCCACAGTAGCTATCAATGGCAAAATGCAGTTTCCACCTGGCAGAGCTCAGTGCTTTCTGGTGGGTGACTGCAGGTTATGATCATTAAGAGGTAGGGAAAGGCCAGATAACAGTAGTATTTTTAAGCAGGGGAAAGCCCAGTGAGTGTTTTCAAGGAGACCTGACCAGCTGTGAGGGAGAGCATGGTTGACAGGGTTGCTTTTGCTTTAAGGATAATTAGTGGGATGTAGGCTAGGCTGTAAAATGAATGTGGAAAGTAATAATAAGGAGTGGGAGCCATAGAAAGAAGAAAAGCTGGAAACCCTGAAGATACAAATTGGGCAAATTGTGCTTTAACAGGGTTTTTAAAAAATCATCTGTGTGGGGATGCCGGTGATCCAAGATGAGATCTATCAAGGCTAGAGGGTACAATTGCAATAACTGAGATGTGAGAGGATGCTGGGTTGGATTGGTCCTGAAGGGAATTTTTTTTTTAGAAGGTTTCACTGCTGTACTTCTGCAGGAAATAATTCTCTTGCCAGCTGAGACTAAACCAGGTCTTCATAGAAATGATCTGTGTGAACAGCAAAGGTGGAAGTTGACGAGGCTTTGGTTGGAAAGAGAAGGGCTGCTCTGTGAGCACTGAGAGGAGAAGGTTTAAGAGAAGCTGGGTAGTGTCTGTTTTAAGCTGAAAATCTGCAATCTTCTTAGGTAAGTATCAGCTGCTTGAGAAGTGCACCAACCAGTTCAGTTGCTGCCCATAGAACATTAAATTAGGATGGAAAGCATTTCTGCTCAAGTCTGGGGACAGAGGTGCCACTAAGGCACTAGTGACTAGGAGAGAATTTGGACAGTTGCAGAGCAGTGGAAAGTGGCCTGTATGTGTGGAAAAATGGTGAAGGCTCCCAGAAAGGCTGGGCCATCATGGATGGTCTGTCCTTCAGCACCTAGGAGTGAGTGGGAAGAGAAGGTAGAAGAAAGTATTATCTTCTCTATTGTGATAACTATAGCTTTTATACAAAACTTAGTTAAAAGGGGAAATTTCCTGAATATGGTACAAAAATAGTTCCTATAGAAAAATACCAACCCTATTACAACTTCCTTGGCAGACAAAGACAAAAATGCACATAGAGACCATGATATCAGGGCAGAGGAAGGTGAGTATTGAGACTGTGGAACGAAAAGATACTTCATCAATGATAGCAAAGAAAAGCAAAGCAGAGTTGGAGATGTGAGCAGGGGAAGAGGCTGGAGAGGTAAAATAGTTCAACAAAGATAATATGAGGCATAGGTCTGATTTACATGGGGCTATTCCTGAATTTCTCTTTTTGGGCAAGTCACCTGATCGGTTACTTTTCCCCATTTTGCCTCTGTGTACAGAGTGCTCAAAGATGGACAATAATTCTTAGTATTTTTTTTCTATAGCACAGAATATAGTCAGGCTATCAGCCTTGAATTCAAGTTTTATCATGATACAGGCTTGAAGTTACTGTTATTGATGAGGAAAGAGGAATATGTACATACTGTTTATGAGCAACTTGCTCTCCCTTTAAAATTCAAAGGATTTACAAGGGGGTAGGTGTGAGGTGGAAAGTGTGCCCCCAATAGTTAAATGTTGAGTGAAGCTTTTGACTTCTAACTCCAACCAAAAATGCCACAGGCTACTTTCAATGTGATAGACCAAAAAAAAAGTGATATATTCTCTCAAAGCACGACTCATGTGTTGTTGGAATCCATACAACCTTCTGTACCACCTGGTATAAAGAAAACTCTTGAAATGCACACGGAGGTACCAACAAGCAGAAAATAAAACTGAGAAGAAGAGTGTGTAAAGCAGAGACACCACCCATAGAAGGTCTGCAACACTTCTCTGGTGCTCTTACATAATCTAGCTAATGTTTGACTTAGTTTTATGTTCACTGCTGGTTGTTGTAATGAATGAAGTAATAATTTACTTTTATATTATATTACATATTTAATTGTGGTTTCCTAATTCCTATATGCTTATCGCCACCAGGCTCTGGATCTGTCCAAGAGTGTATTTGTGTTGAGGGTGAAGGGAATGATGTTTGTAACTGTGCTGAGACTTTATTTTGCTGGCTTTGGGGCAGACATGAGTGGACACAGACCTGCTCCACATGCATTGTCTCCACTGACTCCTTAAGTGTAATAAATATAAAAAAAAAAAAAAAAGGCAAACAAGGTGTTTTCCATGTGACCGCTGTTATCTGCAACTCTTGGATTGGGAAGTCTGGGAAGTCTCGCTTGGTGCTTGCCCAGTTTTGTGGGAAGGAGAGAAGAGGTTATCCGTTGCCAAGAAAAGAGACCCAAATCAGTTTCAGGAAGCCCTTGGAGCTGCTGGCTGTAACTTGGGGCAGTATGTGAGGCTCCTGCTGAGTAGCCTCAATAGAGCTGTGAGCCAAAGCGTGGGGTTGATGAGTCCACAGTGAAAACTTGTATCTCTCCATTGGAGGTGAAGGTCTTCATTCCAAATGCTACATAGACTTTTTTTGGATGTGGCTTTGCCCCAGGCCCACCTACATTGCTGTGCCAAAACTATCTTCAAACCTGTCCCCTTGCCTTGCACAAATGGGATCCTTCACCTTTAATGCCTAATATTCCCTGATTGTCATGGGTTGTTTGGTGCTTTTGACAGTGAACCAAAAGTCTGTTTGTGACTTTCAAATGCAGGTGGATGCAGTTCTGTTACAGGTGGATGTGTTAGCTGGGGCTGTAGTGACTGTTGTTCAGGTTGGCACTGGAATCTGATTTATGCTCAGTGTTTGAATTCAGATTCCCAGATCCAACACAGTCTTGCCAGGTTATGCACCTCCTTTGCAATTTTAAAAACACAGGGTGTTCTAACTTTTGGCAGAGATAGCACCATAGCTTTTATCTCTGTAGGTAGCTGGCAGGTGTCATTCCAGAGTTAGGGATAGTTTTTTGCTGTTTGTTCTTCCCATCTTGCCCTCTGGGCAGCATTTTTCCTGGCCTTTTTTTGCTGTGCTGGGCAGGGATGCTCCTCTCTGCAGTGCGGCTGGCTGGGCTCATGCCTTGGTGCTCCAGCAGCGTCTGCCTAGACATCCTTAGCCAGAATCATCCCTTATTCTTCTGTTCTTCCTGTTTCCCCTGTATTTCCAACCTATAAATCTTATTTCTTCCTTTTATAATCATAACCTGAAATTGCTTCATGGTTTCTTTAAAAACACCTTTTCCCCCTCACCCCCCTTTAAACCTAGATTTTACAGCTGTAACTTGTTTCCGTTCACCATCATCTGTAACAACTGAGAGTACTGCCAGCTAAGCAAATATCCCAGTCCACATGAAGCCAGTTTTACAAGCCTTGTTATGCTGCCTGGGTTCTTAACCATCACAGCAGCTTGTCTTTTGCTTTTTATCATATTTGTATCCAGTAGTTCAAGTTGCCTCAGTTTCAGTTGTTCCAGCATGTGACAATTGTGGAGACACTGAGGAGCTTATGCTACAAAGGAGCAGCAGCACACGTTAAGGGGGAAGGTTTTTCCCTTTGGAGAGAAGCTAAATAGGTTGGAGGAGGGAGTAGTTTGAAAAGGTGGTTCAAAGCTGGAATTCTTATGTTATTGCTGGAGTTAGCTGACTGCAATAAAGTTGTGCAAGAAATTGTAAACCCTCTGTTTTCAGAGAGAAAAATCAGTGACTTTTTATAAATCTGCTTTTAAAATTAAGACTTAAGATAATGCTTTCATTCAAGTTCCTTGCACAGAGCTTTGCAGGATGGGTGGATTTGGGCTTGCAGTGCCATTTCAGGGCAGTGCTGATGACTGTTGCCTTGGAAAGAATAAAATCTAAAGTGCCATATAGGACCTGTCCTGCAAGCAGACATCAGCAGAGCCAAAAATCTTCTTATATTCTGACTTGTGGCCTTGGTCTTCACCTCTTTTACCTGCTAAGAGGATAAATATGCACCAAAAAAAGGGGGTGGGGGGAATCTATTCTGTTCTCTGGATATCTAATTTCAGCCACATGTAGTATAGAAATACATACAGAAGGAACTGGAAATAATATAGAGTTTCTACAGAAGTCTTGTCTTTGCTTTGCAGAGACTCTGTTAGACATGAAATCTCTTTAGAACTCATGACAATTTTCTGTGCAATAGGAGCTGTTGTTTGTACTTTGTGGGAGCGTGCTGTGCTGGAGGGCAGCAAGGCTGTGCTTGTGTTTGAGGGGATAAATGGCAGACTGAAACATGATGTGAGGGAATTCTTTATTCTGCTAAATAAAAATTCCTTATGTTGAGTTTTGAATTACAAGGAGTATTTTTGGGTAGACTGCCCATTTTGTTAAAGAACAAATGGTGCAAAATTGGGAAAACACAAGGGATGAACAAATGTGAAATGTGCCTTACCCCCATAAGTACAGTCTATCTGTCTCATACCATCTCAGTTGTCAAGCTCTATCCTGAAGGAAAATGTCTAAGTATATATGTATTTGAGAAGCTGAAAATACAGTCTTTTTTGTGACTGAAACACTTTTCTTCCTGGATTGTGTGTCAAGATCTTGAACACCTGAGTGTTCAAGCTGTAGCCTTGAGACTACTACTAAGTCTGCAAGACAGGATGAAAAATATTTGTTCTGTCACATCCTTTTGATTTAAAGCTGTAAAACTGTGTGGTGTCCAACAGTGCCAGCCTGTTTTTCTGTAGTACCCAAAGAGAGCTAGTCTTGTTTGGTTTTGGTTTTCTCTGTTCCCTTTTTCTTTTGCAGCATGCCTTCCAATTCCCCTTTGACCCATGCTCTCTCCCTTGCCCATTCCTTCCCACAACCACCCACATGCACAGCAATCCAGAAACACTCTGGACCCTGAACCTCCAGGGGACTGAGTGTGCCAGCCAGCAACCCTTGCAGGGAGGGCGTGCTGCAGGACCAGTGAGAGGAGGGATGGTCTGGCTGGAATCCTCCAGGGAAAAATCATATTTTCTGTGTATTTGGCTTATTGCATGGGTGAAAGAGCTGAGTTCTTCTGTCTTTGCCATGTGATTGCATTCCTAGGAACTTCAGTGACGTGAATGTTCCATCTCCTTGGTGTGGGTAAGGGTTAATGGATGGGGCTTGGTGATACAATTCAGTGTTGCAGCTGAAGTTATTGTGGGAATCTATTTATCTGGTGCTTGATACAAAGTGACCTCGTTTTGGTACCCACAGCCTGTAAATGAAGGTGAGTGTGTCACCCGCAGTCCTGCAGGCACCTCATGGCCACAGAGGAGGGACAGCGATGGCTCGCCTTCCTTCTGCCTCATATCCAAAAGATAACGGATCCAAATGAGTTAGCCATGTGTTATCTCATTATCTTTAGCGAATCTGTGTGGGCATCCCTGATGATGGATGAGGTTTGTGCAGGGGCATGGTTTTGCTGTGTGGTGAAGGTTCTGCAGTGCAAACCCGCTGAGGCTGGGGTCTTTGGGAGGATGTGGCCCGTGGTGTACAGGGACAGCCAATGTTGGAGTGCAGTGGTGCAGCTTGGTACACAGCTGCTTTTGGAGGAAGATAAAGGAAAGGGCTTGTGGCTTTCCTGAGAGAAGGGGCTGCTTTCCAGCCAGCTGCCCTTCTCTGGTGGTGCAACTTCTGCTCCCCACAAGCAATCACAGTGGATGGGGGTGTTGGAAAAAACCTAACCCACAGAGGAGCACTGCTTACCACACTGTACAATAAACATTATTCCTTAGGGTCCTGCTGTTCCTTCTAGACAGGAGTATTGCACTGAAGCCTGGGAGTGCAGAGCAATTGCAAAAGGGGAAGGGCTGGAGACAAATCAATGAACTAAAACCTGGTGGTGAAATGAGTGATGTAAATCTGCTGTGGGGATATCCTCAGCTTCCCAGATTTTTAGCATCCAGTCAAAAACAAAAGGCCATGTTACTGGAAGGAGCAGGCTCTCTGGGGACTTGCTTTTGAAGTTATAGCCAAATTATGTCCCTATATTTAGAAAATCTACTGTAATGAAGGATGTGTGATGCTGGTCATGCAGGGAGGGTGCAAGGTGCTTTGGATTGCCTGGTTGGGAGCAAACACTGGAGTGGCTTTGCTGCTGTTACCCGCCTGGCAGATTAAAACTCACACAAACATCCATAGTTCTGGCTTGCTTTGTGAACACAGGAAAACACACCCCTTGTTGGACGTGTGGCAAGAAATGGCACGGTGATGCTGAGTGTGGGAGCAGAGGAGGGGGCTCGCACTGCTGCCAGCTTCTCCTGGCCATACTCTGCTGGCAGCCTCCCCTGGGAGCTGTGGCTAAGACCCCCACTTGCAGCTGGTTCAGGCTCCCTCTGGCAGGCAAGAAGTCACCACATCCAAGAGCACATGATTTTCATTACCCGCGCCTGAATGTCTGCTGGGGCTGAATCGCCTGGATCTCCGAGAGCTGCTCAGTAAGAAACTGCAAACATTTTCCCTGGGAAGGAGCAGCTGTTTATATATAGTGTGCAGTGGATTCATGAGTGATTATTAGGAAAACATTCCTTTGCCCTAAAAAAGGGCATTTTTGTTGTTTCCTTTCCTCTAAAACAGTCAAGTTGGAGAGTCAGGGATTTTCATTTGCCATGACAACCGATGAAACTGCCAAGCCATGTGATATCTTTATCCTTCCTATGATTAAATTTATTTTTAAAAAAAAATTTTAAGGCCATGTTGCTAACAGTTGGGAAACATCAGGTGTTGTTTGCTTTTCTCATGTAGATTAGTCAGAATTGAATTTGCATGTTTTTATTTAAGAGCTGTAGAGAGCTGGGGGATATTGATATTTCCGTAATTTATGGTAAGATGGTATCTTAGTTCAGAATTGCTGTATTTTACTGAAGTCTTTCCCCCTCTGCCCCTCTCCCCCTTTGAGACAGGACCACTCAGCAATAGTACTGTCTCTCACAGGACAAAAAATTATGGTAGGACCCATCAGTGCTGCTGAGCAGTGATGAGGTTCAGCGCCTTGGTTTACACAGGATACAGATGGCTTAGAGACTATGAACCAATACATCTTTTCCTGTTCTTATGCCAGGGCAAGGTTTTGCAAAGGCAGGAATTGTGAGGAATGTGACTCTTGATGCTTGGTCCATGTAAGAGCTTCCCTTGGCTCTAGTCTGAGCACTTCACACTAACCAAGAGCCTGGTGGTGGTGTTGCTGTCAGCAAAGCTGAGTGCCAGCATTTATCCTCTCTTAAAAATTGCTATCTTCTATTTAGGAATTTCCTCAGGGTGCCAAATATAGATTCAACACACACACACACAAAAAAAGGCCCACAAACTCAAAACTCAACTCCAAAAGCTGCTCTGTTGCTAAGGAATAAAAATAGGTGGTCACAAACACGGTGCTGACGTGCCAAGTTGTGTCCCCATGACCGTGCAGCTGCGAGTGCAAAGGTCCCTGTCCCAGTGGCAGCACTGCCCATGTCACGTTGGCATCAATGTCTACAAAGGGCTGGCTGCTGCTTGCTTTAAGTAAACAAGAGGAAGTAACTTTTTGTTTCCTTATCTTGGTCCCAAAGAGGTAAAAACTTCAGAGGGCTGCTGTAGTAGTAGTAGTACAGGAAAAAAATACATACTTTTTTTGTGCTCTTATCTATAATACAGGAATATCTATAGTGGAGGAGCCCTGAGAGATGGGAACATATTTTTGAATGAAAGCACCATTCTTTGGGAGATCTTGGGCTATGTCACAGAGTTACTGGTCATTGATGACATCAGAAGGGTAAATATTGGTGCAGCAGAAGCTGTGGTTGTGCCTTCACCGTCTCTCCAAATGCAAATTTTTCTCTGCAGATGTCTGCAATAATTTATTAACCCATGTGGCTGGAGATGGGAAGTAGCTGATCTGGGTGTAGAGGTGTGCAGAAGTGGAGAGATGATTTATCTGGGCTGGAGAGCTGCTGTGGCCAATGCAATCTTTTAATGTGCGTGCATGCACATGTGTTGCTTGGTCTTGTGGGGCCCTGCCTACTTATTCCTCAAGGTACTACTTGCTGCATCGGCTCTAAACAATGTCTCAACGACCCTGGAACATAATTTTTAAAATAATGTTTTCAGATTTTGTACTTCTAGGTGAGCTGTTTGACTAATGTCCCTGCAGTGGTAGGAGGCCTGGAGCAGAAAGCTTCTGCTAAAGAGCTGACTTTTTGTGTTTAAGGATTTGTTTTAGTGCCAAATTTACCCCCTGCAGTTTCTTGAATTGCAGCTGGTCTAAAGCTGAGATGTGGTTTTAACAGCAGATACCTGCCCTAGAAGACCAACTGTACATTTGCAGTGGTATAGGCTAAATAAAAAGTATTGTAACCACCTGAAACTATAAGGGGAACTGAAAATAGGCTATGTGTTAGCATGTGAGCTAGGGTGTAACCAAAACATGAATGCTGTTCCTTACCTTCTGAAGAGACCTGTGATATCCTTATAAAAACCTTACTTGGGAGCCATGATATGAAGTTACTGTTATTGAGATACTCAAGATAGTAAACATACTTCTTTACAAAATTAAATTCTGTAACCCAGGCTGTAAAATCTAATTCTGCTGTCCCACCATCAATTTTTTTTCCCCATCTGGGTTAGGTCCCTCCTGCAGCTGTCTGGAGCAGGCAGGGCTGGAAGCCTTCCCTTTGGAAACATCTTCTTAAGCCAGTGCTGAAGCTACACCCAAGTCTCTATTGTTTCTACTTTCTTCCCTCTCTGAACAATTTGTTTTTGTGAAACATCTGCTGCTCTGGCAGATACCCACACTTAAAGCTGTACCGCAGTGTTTCTTTGCAGAAATGCAAAGAATATTCCCTGCCTGATCAGTCACTTGCCATACAGGGATGGTTGATCCCAGCTGAGGGGTTTCCATCAGATGGGAACATTTTTAGAGGGGAAAACTTCTTAAGAGGGCACATGCAATGCTTGAGCTGGTAATGTAGTTCCAGTGGGAAGCGGAAGCACTGTGTGCATGAACATGCCTGGTACAGGTAAAATGTGCTTTCCATGTGGAAAATAGGAGGTGGTAAATTGAAGACCACTGGGGCAATAATCAGCCTAGGAATAGGTCAGAACTTATCACCCCAAATTTGACTTTGGTGGTGGAGAGGGTCACTGGTTTGGGATTCCAAGCTCATCTTTGGAGGCAAAAGCCTGTTACACTCAACTGTATTTTATTCCTCCTATCACTTCATGTTCAAAAATGCCATCACTTCTAGATAAGAAACTTTCCCCTAAAAGGCATAACAGAGGCAGAATTCCTTCTGAAATGCAAACGTGCTGTGGCAAATTGTTGCCTTTCCTTTTGTGGTGGCCCAGGTGTGATGCACAGCTCACATGTGGCTCACATACCATTGTTGCATGTGTGCTTGTGAAGAGGAAGCCTTTACCTGAAACACAGGGTCACTTCTTTATTTCCTCATGTAAGTTGAAAAATAAGCACAACAAGGAACTCTTTTCTCTTAACAATCCACCTCTGGAGTAGTAGGTTGCCCTTGAATTAGGGGGTGTGCCTGAAAATTTTGCCTGGGAGTGACAGCACCTTCTTGAGTCACCAGGAAGAAGCTGACCCTGTAACCCAGATGCAAATGACTGACTGAAGATGGGTTGCTTGAACTTTGCAAATTGTTGCCCTGATAATTTTGTGCTTGTTCCTGGAAAAAGTTCCTTTGAGCAATTGTCTTGAGGAGGCCTGCTTCGCTGCACTTCACACTGGAACAAAATGTACAAGAGGAGCTGGTTAGGGGTTGAGTTCCTCTCAATGAAATGTTATTGTGGAATTGTAGAATGGTTTGGGTTGGAAGGGGCCTTAAAGATCGTCTGGTTCCATCTCCCCTGTTACAGGCAGGGAACCTTCCTCTAGATCAGTCTGCTCAGAGTCTCATGCAGCCTGGCCTCGGACACTTCCAGGGATGATTTTCATCAATCCCTTCCAACCCAAACTATTGTATGGATCTGTGCTTTTTTATCTTTCTTTTCTTTCTCTTCCTCTGCTGCTGGTGTTGCTAATTTATTACTATTACAATATTTAAATGACATATTTTTAATATATATAGAAAATATATTTAAATACATATTACTTTATATATAAAATTATTTTGGAATATACTTATATATTCTATATTTAGACTTCAGGTATGATGTATCTGTCCTGAGCCAAAAGCTTTTTTT
>VWYP01004868.1:144752-180696 GCA_013400435.1 Pycnonotus jocosus | reverse complement strand
TTTTTTGGCTTTTTGATTGCTACTTCAGGACACTGTTGATTTGGCACAGCCTGGCCTTCACCAGTGGCATGGCATTGACATGGTATGGCAGAGGAGCATCATGCCCAGGGCTGCATGGAGCCCACAGCCCAAACTGTGAGGTACCAAGCACAGCCCAGACCTCAGACACCTGAAAGTGCAATTAGCTGAGGTTTAATTACTTATTACTTCTAATAGATTTGATGGAGAAGTGATATAAATCCCATAAATCACAAGCTTACTTAAGCAGAAGTGAAGAGATGGAAATAATGGCTTATTTTTTTTTAATTAGAGAGCATTCTTGCTAAGTAAAACCTTATTAGATTTTTTTTCACTTTATTTTATTCATACCACAGATTCTGACACAATGAAAACAAGATGGTCAACAGCAGTAAGACGTGTCGCCGCAGTTAAAGCTCCAGAAAATTTTCTTGGATAGTCTGGGTTATGAAAGTGTGTCTAAGGCACATATTCATATTTCACAATACATTTATGGTTATGTCACTGCCAAATGACATAGTTACCCTCGTGCTAATTCTGCACTTGCAACCTCATTTGAGTCACGATGTTCCTGTAAATACTTTATTGAAATTCTTTAGTTATGATAGCTTTTCTTGTACATTTTCAAAAATGATGGTGTCAAGCTGTCTAATCTTCCAAGTTTTTAGTAGGACCTTGTCACCCACTTTCAAAACTTTTCCACATATTATCATGATGCCACTCAAACTCCTGCCAGCCCAGCAAACTGATGCATCAGGAGACTTCTTTGCTTTTTACATATTTGACATACACAAGCCTTTATTCTAAACCAAGGCTTTGTTTCCCCTTGCGAGGTCAGCAGCCTGCACCTCACTGCTTGGGGTTGCGCTGTCCCCAGAAACCTCGTGGGAGGCACCTGGGGTTCAGCCTGATCCTGCACCTGCTTGCTAAAGACACAAAATCTCATCTAAGTTGCTGATGGGTTTCCCCATTTTAGTGGGACAGGTCTTGGTGTGGGAACTTTATTTCACCTAGAGAGCTGGACTTAGTAATCCTTCCTGGCTTTTCCATGCAAGAAAAGTTTGTTACCTCTTGGCTGTAGTTTAAAAAATAATTTTTGGGTTTTTTTTTTCCCCCTGTTTGGGAAGAGGCTGTTGTTTTTCAGTGGATGAAACAGCATTCTTTGGCTAGATTTCTAGAAATGCAGTTTTTTCCACACTTGGAAGTCAGCCTGTCTGCTGTGCTGGCTGTAACTGCTTCAACACACAAAAACATTTTTCTGTGGAGCACACAGCTTGGTGGTCGCCGGATGTGCTAAAATGTAGCCAAGACCAAAGGAGTGTTGTTTTGAGCATGCAGTATTGTCCCCATCTCCAGGCATGTCTTAAAAGATGTTTATAAAAGCATGTGTTAATATTGCACCAACTTTTTTGCAGTGGAACCCCAGATTTTGACAGTAAATGGAGTGTCAGGCTGTTCTCATGCTTCTGAAGATGGTGTGTATCCTGGGGGTGCTGGTATGTGGTTTGGTCAGACACCATTGAGGCATTGTGGCTGTGCATGTCAGCAGGGGTTTTTTTTAATCCTAAAGAAATTAATTTTCTGTTTCTCATTTTGTAACTACTACTGCGTGTACCTCATTATTCCTACATGACACAGAAATCTGATTAGTTTATCTGTGGGAGGAGAATGATTATCGATTAACAGTCCAATCCTCAGATGTGTATGATGGAATATAACTTGCCGTCTGCATGTGATATTTAGCATTTCCGTGGCTGTTCCCAACACTGATGTGCACAAATGCCTCTGAGTCTCCTCTCCCTCCAGGAGGTGGGAAAGTTAGATGAGGACACTGCACCAGGCAAGCTGTGAGTGCCTGGTCTCTCCTGAAGGGTCTTTGGTGGCACTGAGATCCACAAGCGTGCGTTTAACCTAAACACATCTTTCCACCACCCAACCAAAAAGGATTAATGATATGTGTTAATGCTGGTCGTGACACCAGTAGTAGCAAAGGCCCCCAGGAGACTTCACTCAGAAATGGAAAGCCCGGACACAAAGCCTTTTCACCATCAGGGGATGCCTGGAATGTGTGAAAATCCAAAGTTTGTTCCTGAGTGTGAGATCTGTAACCTCTAGTGTTAAGGCAGGCAGGCAGATGGAGAGGGCAGTCTGCAGGCAGTTACCTCTCATGTCCAGCTGTGGCCTGGGGTGAGGCTGGGGTGTCTTGTGTTTGGTGGGAGCACCACAGCAGAGCATCCTGTTCTCTGGAGCTCTGGCTCCAGGCTCTTCTCTGGGATGATATTGGTGCTGAATTTACCCGCTTGTTCTGTGTAATTGCTGTAATTGCTGGTCACTGGGTTCCTTTGCAGTACCTCCACAAGCTCCTGGAGGCCAACTCATGTGTCAGCCATGACCTGGGCAAAGTAGTTCAGTGAGCTGCAAATTTTCTATGGTGGCAAAAGAGGTGAGGGGAAGGCCTCTCTGCTCTCTATGGTCACAGATCCAAAACCCCCCAGCTTTAGCTTTCCTTTTATTTATAGAAATATATCTGTGGGATAAAACATATATCTGATACATGGCAACTTGTACCTACTCAGCTTGCTTGGTTGCTGTAGGAGAAACATCCTGAGCAAAGCATTGAGGAGCATGAATCTCTCTATAGGGTAGGGATGAGGTTTTCATCATCTGATTTTTTTCCAGATGCACTTTTTAAAATGTGTCTAGACTTTTGAATGATCAGCAGCTCGCCAGCCGATGTTGCTGGATCTGCCGTGCACGGGGCAGCCCTGTGCCTCCCTGCACTATTTGCGTAGTTGCTTGATGCCTCCAGGAAGTGTTGGATGGATTTGTTGAGCACTGTTGGGACTTTCTCCCTTCCTTGAAGAGATATGTTTAGGATTGCCAGAGCACAGGCAGCTGGATTTAGCTCACCTGCAATGGCAAGTGTGGTGAGAGGAGTTGAGAGATGTCAAGCTCTGCAACCCCAAGTGCCTACAATAAATCTTTCTCCCTTGATTTTGGAAAGACATTGCTGGTATTTTAGCGTTGCACCATGCCAAGAGCATGCATCCCATGTACTTGTGGTTTTGCCACCATCAGCACAGAGGCATGCGTGATCCAGACTTTCTTGGGAATGAAGTGTCTCTTAATTTTTCTAGTGTGAATGGAAGCGAAATTAAACCCTGTGAAGATGAGGAGTGAGGAAGGTGGATGAGGAAACACAGAGGGAAATCCAGCCTGCTCGTTTGCAGAGGGGCATGAGCTGGGCTCATGCTTGCTGAGTGCAGGAGCCTGCTTGGGTTGGCAGGTGCTTTGGAAACGAAAATATTTCATCCTCAGTTACATAACGCAGCAGCATGTCCAGACCTGAATTCCCTGCAATTTTCTGGCCTGTGAGGAATAATTTTCTGCTTGAAATATTAGCCTTAGCTTTGAATTTTGTGGTTCATATGGCATATGCAATCAATGTAATATCTGTATACATAACTGCTGCTGCTTGAATTTGAGATGTTTGGGTAAATTTATTTTTGTTTATAGCTGTTGGATAGTGAAAACAAGAAAATACTTGCTTTTTAAGAACTGTATAAATACATCAAAACCTGCTCTGGCCTACTGGTTTGATCCAGCAGGTGAAAAGGCTGCAGATCCTTCTCTGTGTCTAATTGCAGCACTAGGTTGTAATGGGTTTTGAGGTGGGATAGAGCTGAGGTGCAAATTATCAGCATTCCTGGTTTGATATGGTTTTGGTCTTAATCCTTAAATGGGGAGAAACCTTTGCAGCTGTGGATAGTTTGGGTTTTTGTTCTGTTTTGTTTTTCATGCAGCTCTTTACTGGGTAGAAAACTGGCTGGATGGCTGAGCGCAGAGAGAGGTGGTGAATGCAGCTACATCCAGCTGGCAGCTGGTCCCAAGTGATGTTCCCAAGAGCTCAGTTTTGGGGACATTCCTCTTTAACATTTTTATCAATGATCTGTAGAGGGGATCAAGGGCACCCTCAGTCAGGTGGCTGGTGGCAGTCAGGTGGATCCCATCAAGTGGAGTGGGAATGTTGATCTGCTGGAGGGATTTGGACAGGCTGGATCTGAGGCCAAGCTGGATCTGAACCTCTGTATGAGGTTCAACAAGGCAAAGTGCTGGGTCCTGCACTTAGATCACAGCAACCCCAGGCAGCATTACAGACTGGGGGCAGAGTGGCTGGGAAGCTGCTTGGTGGAAAAGGACCTAGGGGTGCTGGTCAACAGCAGCTGAACGTGAGCATGGGAGAAGCAGCCCACAGCTTCTGCATTCCCTTTTCAGGTGTCTCTATGGGAGCAGGAACTTGTTTGTACAAGCTTGGTTGAGAGAAGGAGAGGTGAATGTCCCTGGTCCCTGTGCTTTTGGTTTGGGTAGATCTCACCAGTCTTTTGGTTGAATTGGAATTAATAACTGGAGAATATTGAGAGCATTTATTGCACTGTCTTGCCCAAATAGAGAAACACTGAGGTTCTGGAGTGTGTCCTGAGAAGGACAATGGAACTGGTGAGGAGACTGGAGCACAAGATGAGTGGCTGAGGGAGCTGGGGGTGTTCAGCTTAGAGAAAAGGAGGTTCAAGGGGACCTTCTCATTCTGCAGCTGCCTGAAAGGAGGCTGTAGTGAAGTAGGGATCGATCTCCTCTCTCTCATGAAAAGCAATAGGATGAGAGGAAGCATCAAGTTGCATCAGAGGAGAATTAGATTGGATATTAGGAAAAATTTAGTCGCTAAAAGGGTGATGCACTGGAACAGGCTGCCCAGGGAAGTGGTGGAGTCACCATCCCTGGAAGTGTTTGAACAATATGTAGAGGTGTCAGTTAGGGAAATGCTTTAGTGGCGGACTTGGCAGTGCTGAACTTGATGATCTTAGAGGTCTTTTCCAACCCTAATGATTCTATGAATCTGTGAAAACTAGCTAAGTCTAAAACATGTCCTGCTGTCCTTCAGCTGCATTCCCACTGATGGACCACCTCCCCAGGTGGTTGCCCTGCTTTGATTTATCCCTCCTGGCCTCTTCTTCTGTTCAGAGTGACCGTGTGTGGGGTCACACGATGGAGTGAAGCAGAGCAGTGACACAAATGAAATAATAACCTACAAACTCATCGTGTGTGAGGCTGGCAGGAACAGCCCACAGAGGCTGATTGGGATGCCAGCTGCATAAACTGCCTTGGGGAAAAACAGCTGTGAAACCAAATTTTCTGCCCTGCTGCCAGCCTTGGACTCTACTCCTGCTTCATCTCATGACAGGGCATGTCTCTGTGCTGTAGTGTTTGTGATTTAAATTAGTGTGGTGTGGGGTGGCTGAAGCATGGACTGGCATTCCATCTCCTGCCTCACTGCAGGGTCTTGTCTCCTCCAGAGGGTGGGACAGGCAGCTGAACACTTTAACCCACTGCAGGGATGCAAGGCACAGCTTTGCAGCTGCAAACACAAGAAAAGAGAGGGCAAACCCCCCTCAAACCCACACCAAAAAACCCAAGAAAACAAAAACAAATAGAGAAGTTGTGCTCTGCGTTTGTTTTGTTTTGTTTTTTAAGCATATAATTCCATGTGCTGTGTTGCTGAGATGCACATTCCCCAGCTGTGATAAGTGGGGTAGAGGTTGAGACACATCTTCTCTGGGGAGAGGGGAGGGTACTGTGAGCCTGAGTCAGCAGCAAAGGTCACTTGGCTGCGAGGCTTGGCGTGCAGGAGGAGAGGATCTCGTAACGTGGCTGGTGCAGTGTCCGTGTGTCCAGCATGGACAGCGTGCTGGGGCAACGTGTGCACTCAGAGGGAGGAACAGCAGCTGGGGTGATTGGGCAGCCATGGGCAGCTTCACCTGCCCTCTCTGCCTCACAAAGCACTGCTCACTCTTCCTTGCTGCTTTCTTTGCTTCCTCCCTTCCCACACCCCGACTTCTTGTATCTCTTCGGTTCTGGCATTTAATCTCATCATTGCATGATTTGTTTTACAGTCTTGGCTCATCTTTCACTTCCCATTTGGGGTCACTATCACATATGATTAGTCCTAGAGTCTAATGAAGGGGATCAGACATAACTCTAGGGTATGTCTGAGCCATTTAGCATTTCTGACCTCAAAGATCTGCAGAGAAAGTTTATTTTAAAGCTTCCTAAGAAGATAAATTTGAATTTTGGATTGTTTAGGGTGCAAGTAATGGAACTGAAATCTCTCTGGGTGGAGCATACCCTCTGGGGTATGAAGAATCCCAGGAATAATTATGCAGTGCTGCGTGAGTATCATTAGTCTTGAAATAGCTTTTGGTGGATGATCACATTTTTCTGCATGGCAGAAGCTAGTGTGAAACCTTGAAACCTTATGTTAACATTTAGTCTTTATTTAAAAACACTGTCAATGTGTATCTAATACTGCTTTTGTTATCCAGTCCCACTCTGGGAAAGCCAGTCACGGAGATCTGAAACCACTACACGAAGTAACATCCTCAGAAAATAAGAAAGGGTGCTTATTTTGGGCTGTTTTTTAAGGTCCCGCTCTTTTGCTCCACTAAGAGAGGAAGTGTCTGCAAGGACTTGTGTGTTGGATCAAGGTGAAATCAGAGCATCCTCAGGACACCTCCAGCTGCTATTGTTTGGTGGCACTGTGCTGCACTGTGTTCCTGACCCAAGTGAAGTGACCCGGTTGAAGTGACACGTCTATGCAGTGACTCAGCTGTGTTCCTACTAACCATCTGCTGATGTGATGCAGCTCATTAGTCACTAATTGGTGTGGTTATCCTTTTTTTAGGCTGTTAGAAAGGCCAAGGGCCACATAGATGTGAAGCAACTGAGCAGTCTTCTACCTCTTTTGACCTCAGGTCCACCAGACTCGTGGTGATGCTTGGAGAACTGTTTCAATGTTCCCTGCCAGGAGGAAACAGACTGTCTCAGCTTTATCTTGTGTCCTCTGATTGTTTGACTATAAGCCTGTCACAGCTGTTTGGTGGGACTGGAGTCTGTAGCTGGAGCCTTCTGGTGTGTGTTGCAATGAACCCTCCACAGGAAGGACCTTTGGAGGCAGTGGGAGACAGCACCCTGACTTTGGACTGAGCATGAGAAGCTGGTTTCACCCAGCCTGTATTTGCTGTCTTCATCAGCGCTGTAAAAATCCTCTAAGCAATCTGGGGATTTCCTGAGGATAGCACTTTGATAATACATTTTTCCCCCCATTCCCCACCCATCTGCCCCATACTTCTGCTACACTTACCATCCTTGACTCTATCACCTCATTCTCGACCTAATCTGTAGGTCCTGGTGGATTAGGTACTGATGAAAACATGCCTTACATGGTATCTCAACTGAAGGTGTGTAAATCTGTCTCTTTTCTGATATCTTGAGGACAGGTCTTTGATGCCATGTGTAATAGCCGGATCCTCCTGGACATAGCTGGATTTGGACACTGTCCTTTCCTTCCTTGTGTCTGGGTTTTTCTTTCTGCCTAAAATCTCCAGCTGAATATCTTTTGGCTGTTGTTGCTTTCCTGGGAGGTTACAGACTCCTTTTCTGGGCCCAGTGTTGGCAGCAGTCCTTGGGAGCACTGGAGATGAAGGTGTGGATGCTCACCCCTCATGACTTGCTCAGCTGCAGTAAATGCATTTGTCAGCAGCTCAGTTCTGCATTTGTTTGGTCCTTCCCATGCTGTGGGTGGCATAGGAAGTTGTGTGGATCTTCCCCTGTGTAGGCAACCCTGCCCATCTCCTGTGATTGCTGAAATATCAGTCTCTGCATCTTGCCAATGAGCTTGGATTTGGGGCATGGAGTGTGCTGGATAATCCCTAAGTGCCTCTCTGTTCACTTCCCATCTGAGCAATCTAAAGATTCCTCACAAAACTAAAGAAAATTATCAGAGTAGTAATATTCCTAATAGCATATATTATTTCTTCTAAAAACCTCTTGTACTTTAGCTGAACTGTCACCTCACTTTTCACTACACAGCATATGACTGCTTTCTGTTTTTGAGGGCAAGCACTACTGCTCTTGTTTTAAAATGAAGTCCCCTACCTGTGCTGTCCTGCTCTGTGTGCATCCAGTGTGCTCCTGAAGGAGCTCATGATGGGGTTTGGGATATTTCCCTAACAGGAGTAAATTACATGATCCCCTCAGACAATGTGACAAAGTCCATGCTGTCCTTTGGAGCTGATGTAGTTAAAAGCAAAATAAACATTTAGAAACATCTAGGAATCGGTGTTTCGGGTTTGTGGAGCACTGCTTGGAAAGCTGAAAACCAGCATCTCTAACTTGTTGGCAGCCAGGTGAGACCTCACAAGGACCAGAATGGGGCCAAGGTTTCACAGCAGCTGATTCTGACTACGTGGATGCCCCAGCTCAGAGCGAAAAACGCTCTTCTCCCTTATCTGAGCAGCCATGTGTGTGCCAAGAGACCTTTGTTCTGAATATTTGGAGTAATAAAGTTCAGCAGGGATAAAAGGGCATGTCTCCACTGACTTGGTTCACACAGTGTTGTGCTCTCTTTCTCTCTTGCAGCTGCGTAAATGAGTATGGAAGATTATGATTTCCTCTTCAAAATTGTTTTAATCGGCAACGCCGGGGTGGGGAAAACCTGCTTAGTCCGTCGCTTCACTCAGGTAAGGGTGGCCATCTCTTGGACTGTGCAATGTTGGGATGGGGACAGCACTGGTTTGGGAGTGTAGAGCCTGTGGCTCTGCACTGAGGCTCTGCCAGCATCACAGCTCCAAAGCATTTTGTTGTTCACAGCCGTGGTGCATGTGTCACATACAGTGACATACTGGCACAAGCAGCTCATCTGTATCTTATGCTGCACTTGGCCCTGTTCTGGAGCTTGTGTTGGAGAAACCTCATTCCTCTCTGAAGGTGGAAAGTCCTCTCTGAAAGCCACTGGGACAACTCTTTCTGTTTTGGCGGTGATCTTGACCAGTTATAAGACCAACACATCTCCTGGTCTCCTCCTCAAACTTTGCTGCACAAAGGGCTTCTTGTTATTTATTATTAGAAGATAAATAATCTGGGTCCTGAGCTGTCAGTCCCATGTCTTTTTTGTGGCAGATTAGCCTCTGTGATTCAGGGCAAGGGAAGACTTTGCATGATGCATCATAAAGCACAAGCTGTGGGGTTTTGGTTGCACTCTCCACTAGAAATTGTCAGCAATTTTCCCCTTCACTGTTAATTTTAGTTTTGAAGCTATAGTGATTTTAGATGCTCTCCAAAAACATGTGGCAGTCAGTGGCAATAAAGCTACTCATACCCAAAAGGTTAACAGCAAAAATCTTTGGCAGCTTCTGCTGCTTGTTCTTTGGCAGCACAGCTGCTGTAGGGGATGGATGTGCCCCAAAATCAACATGATTTGGTGGACCAGGAATCAAAAAGCTCTCATTTCATTTGGTGCTGCAATCAAATACCACCAGCATTGTGCTGTCCCTTGCCATTGCTGTGGTGATGGCTGGCTCTGTGCTTCGCTCCTGAAATGCTGTGCAGAGATGTGACCCCACTGTTGGGAGCTGCCAGAAATGCCTGTTGGTGCCATTGGGTACTGTGGAGGGAAAAGAAAAGGTGTGAGGTTGCAAATGCATCTCATCCCACACAGAAGTTCACACATTTTTCAATGCATTGGGAAGAAGGATGGAAGGTCCTCACCCTTCCCCTGCTTCCTCCAGCTGTACAGAAGGGCTTTCCCCCTCTCTTTTTTCCTCCTTTTCCTGTGTTCCTACCTCTGAATTCAATGACTTGCTGCATAACTAGGGAATAGAAGGCAAGGAAAACACAACAGGGTTGAATTTATGGTAACTTTCATGCTGGGGAAATGTCACACTCTAAATGTGATGGAAATAAGTGTCATGGGAAGGGGACAACAGATGAACAGTTTTGAAGATGGAAAAGGGTGAGGATTGGCACCCAGTGAGACTTTTGTCTTGTTGTAGAAACAAGTTTAATCAAATTCTTGTTTTCTTCCAGGGCCTTTTCCCACCAGGACAAGGAGCCACGATTGGAGTTGACTTTATGATTAAAACCGTGGAGATAAACGGTGAAAAAGTAAAGGTAGGAGCCTGATGATTTAAAGTGGCAGTACCATAGCTGAGGTTTCTGGCTGCAGCCCTTCCACTGCTGGAAGTTACTCAGGGAAGGTCAGGGCTGTCTGGCAGGGCTTGGGCAATGCAGGGTCTAACAATCCATGTGCCCCTCTCCACCATTACTGTCAGGATTTTAACAGTGAACCTACTGGAGGGGAGGGAATGGAACAGGGAGACCTTGCAAAACTGTTGTCCTTGCTTAGGAGACAGTAAGGTCATGCCTGGCTCGGATTGAGGAAGCCTAAAGAAGCATTTCAGTGCAGCCTCTGCTCACTTTGTTTCTGGTAAGCAGAAATTTGTTGCATTCCCACTGGGATGTGCTTGTCTTCTCCTGTGAGCTCCCAAGATGGCCATTGGGGAGAACAGACATCTGGACTCGCGTGGTTCTGCACAACTGAGGCTCATCTGCCACTTCTGCCAAGTTACAGATTTGGGAGAAGCAGAGCTGATCACAGTACTTGTTTCAGCCAACAGGTTGAACTGCAAAGGGCAAAGTTCTACATATTTTTAACTCTTTCACCCTCTAAAATAAGGTGGAAGCCACTTCTGGGAAACTGTCCTTGTCCTGAGCTGACTCCCAAACTGAGCCTGAGAATCACTTGGCAGAGAGCTACTTTGCCTGGGCCAAAACACACAAAGCATGAGATTAGTCTCCAATCTCATGCTTTAATGGGGTCCATGGTTGGGTTCCAGAGCCCAGAAATGTTGGCTGTTACCACTTTGCTCATTAATAGAGGTTTCACTTGAGGTGCTGTAGTATCTGAGATGAGAAGGAAAGTACAGTTGTTTGAGCCTCTAATATCAAGGTGTCCATGGTCCCTGAGCTGCTCCTGGATTTATTCTTCCTGCATAAAATTCGGGGACATCAAAGTGAAAACCAGCAGTTTTCCCCTTGCTGTCTTTCTCAAACCCAAGAGTGAGCAAACACAAGAATGGCACCAGTGACAGTGGCTGGGTGTGACACTGAGACCTCTTTTTCAAGCTTAAGTGATGGGATGGAAACAGTAGACTTGGACAGATTTTCAGCCCTGGGGTTTCTTTTAACCTGTACCACAGCACCACAGAGGGGGTTTAAGAAGAAAATGGGATGTTGTGTTGCTAAGTTTAGGACGTATTTTAAGAGCTATGGTCATGTCATCAAGCTGTGGTTCTGCTGTGTGAGAAGCTTAAAAACCTATGGGAAGTGCTCTCCTCCTTCACCAGGAGACCTTCCCACCTGAGCAGGTGAAGGACAAGAGGTAGAAAATCCTTCACCTGATAAAGGCCAAGGTTATATTTAGCACGTGGCTGTGTAAGTGGGCCAGGGAAGCAGGCAGGGAAGCAGTGAGGACCATGTGTAGCCCAGGTGGTGGTGGTGCTCAGCTTGCTGGTTGAGATGCTCATTAGCAGGGCTGGCCAGGACATGAATGCTGCTTGTCCCAAGCTCCTCAGACAGCAGAGATGTTTTTCTCAGCCAAAGCAGCTCCAGTGAAGCAACTCAGAGCATCTGAGCTGGTAAATGGTGTAATCACTGTACTAGAGCTGGAATTTGTTTGAATCAGTGGCCTCAAAACTGTCCTGGCCATTAGAGGGAGAAAAGCAGTCCCGGGGGACATGAATCCCATCCACTTCAGATACCTCTCCTTTTCAAGCATCTGGTTCTCTGTCAAATTCTGCTGGAGCCTTTAGAACATCACCAGTATATGAGGTCTGGGGTTTGTGCTGGTGAACTTATCCTCAAGGTTTGTCTGCATTTGAAGTGTTGTTCCTCTGATATAATCCTGTTTTAAGACTAATTTGGACTGAGGGTGCAGAGTTCTTAAGAGAATATTGGAAGTAGTTGTGGCAGTATGAGCTGTCTCAGGGGCAAGGATGGTTCAGGGAAGCTCTGCAAGCTAAATGAAAAGTCTCTGCTGCCCTGCAAATATCTGATGAATGCACAAGTGTCCTCTCTGAATCACCTTGGGGCAGGATTATGTGTCACAGAGCCTTATAGCAAGTGCTAGCTGTTGTATGTGCTATATTTCACATGGCCAATACTGGGTTTTAAAGTCCCTCTCCTGCCCCCACCGGTGCAGTAAATTGGAGTTTCAGTGACCAAGCTTTGGTGGGAGCTTAGTAAGATATATGTGGGCATTGGAATGAGCCTTCTGGAATCTGGAAGACAAACAGATTTCTTTCAGTGGTCTTGCAGCTGAAACTTTTTGAGTAAGCAGTGCTTGTGAGAATAAACATTTAATGAGAGGGGAAAGCAGGAATGAGTCAGAGAACAGAGCTGCTCTGGCTGTTAGCTCATTTAGCAGTGCCCAAGCCATGACTCTCTTGCCTTTGTGCTGGGCAGCCCTCCCCTGCATGTCTGCTGGGATCCAGAATGGGGGAGCAGAGCTGTTTACCAAAAGCTTTCAGATTTGAAAATAAATTATGGATTTCTGGGGAAAAATACTTTCCAGCTTTTGAAATAGCATTATAAACTCAGTGGAGAGGGACTCGTTAGTATGAAAGCTGTGTGCAAGCTTTTCCAGATATGAGCAGCTACCAAAACTCACTGCCCAATGAGCTGAGAGAGCACTGTGCAGTTGTGAGGGGATTTTGATCTGCCTGGCTTCTTCCAACAAACTCCAAAAATACTCTGGATAACTGCAACCAGCTCCATGTGCTAGAGGAGAGGCATTCTTATTCCTTCTTGGGAACGGAAGTTGCTGTTTTTAGACATCAGGGGTGGCAGAAGTGACTTTCTCCCTCCAGGCTGGCAGTTCTGCCCACTGCAGAGGGAGATGCTAGAAGTTGCATGGAAGCCTACAGACCTGCAGCTTCCAGGGCTGTCGGCCACAGTGCCAGCTGACTTTGTGCCTTGCATTTCAATCCACAAGTGCAGGAACAGAAACAAATAATGCTGAGGGAAGGGAAGCCAAAGGGACAAGAGCAAAGTGCTTTCCCAGCATTGGTTTTACCCTGGAGGGGATTTTTTAAAGTCAAAATGGTGCTGCTATCAAATAAAAAAAATTAAATAACCTTTTTTGTTTGTTTGTTTGTTTTTGTTTTGTTTTGTTTTTCCCCTTTTCCCACCCTTCCTTGGTGTGGCAAAAGCTGCAGATCTGGGACACGGCGGGGCAGGAGCGGTTCCGCTCCATCACGCAGAGCTACTACCGCAGCGCCAACGCGCTGATCCTGACCTACGACATCACCTGCGAGGAGTCCTTCCGCTGCCTGCCCGAGTGGCTGCGGGAGATCGAGCAGTACGCCAGCAACAAGGTCATCACCGTGCTCGTGGGTAAGCCACCGTGTCCCCACCGCTGGGTGTTGCCTGTGGGGCCAGCTGGGCGTGCCTGGAGCCCGGTGCTGAGGCTTTTCCTTCTGCACGTAGCCCCGGGGTGCTCAGAGTGGAGTGCGGGACGCCACAGGCACCTCCCGAAGTGTGCTCCTGCTTTGGATGTAAGGCTGTGCAGAGGGGGATGCTCCCCACCAGCCGGCCCCATAAGGGACTGAGGTGTAGATGGTGCAGCTACCACCGAGTGAAGAATGGAGCAGTTCCCCCTGTGACTCCAAGCTCAGATCTCCACAAATATGTGAGGACCTGCTCAAGCTGGTCATATCTGTAGTTCACTATACTCCATAGGGGTGGGACAGCCAGTCCTGGCTTAGGTGGTCAGGATCTGGGAGCCACATCAGCTGTGTGGATCACAGCATTCATAGGTGGGGCAGAGCTGGGAAACTGGATGTTCTTGCATGGATTTTAGGGAGACTAAAAATAAACAACTGAATGTTATATTAATCTGTAGAGCTTCAACTCAAGGCAAAACAGACCTCAGGCCATCTGTCTGCTACAGGCAAGGGGAAGGTTATTTTGCCTACCAGTGCTTTTCCATGCTCTGCTTTCAGCATCTCATAGTTGGGACTTCGCTTTTAAAGGTCCAAGAATATATAAAGAACAGTGGAAAAATAACTTGGGGAAAGCTAAGAAGTTTAGTGCTACAGTATCACCTTTAATAGTTTGCTATTTAAATGAAAAAATCTAGGTCATTGTAAGAGATGTCTAAAAGTGTATTTTAAAGGAGAAAAAAAAATTGAGTTTACTATGTCCCAGTGCTACTTTGAGTGAGCTGTGGGGTTTATAGAGCTTCCATACAAGAAACACATATTTCATGAGTATGGTCTGGGTAAAAATGGTGCAGAAATAATTAATAAATGACTAACAAATGTACATTAATTTTTTCACTGAACATTAACTTAATTGCTAGCATCTATAGCACAACATATAAATCATATTTTAATCATAACACACCCTTTGAAGATGGTGACACCCATAAATCATTTGTGTTGAGTGATAATCTGTTTAGAAGGGTAACTTCAGTGCATTCAGTGGGTCCCAGACACTGCTTTATTGGGAAAGGAGATCTCTGATGAGGGGGAGGCAATGAGAGAAGGCTTGCTGGTGGAAACACCACCTTTTCCCCTCATGAGCTCTCACAAAATTGCTGGTAGTAGTGGGGCCAGGAGAGGTTTCCTCCTGAACCTCCTGACTCTGTGGACAAGAGCGTGCTGTTATTGCAGGTCCTGGTCTGTTACCTTTATTGTAAGATTAATTTACTGCAGGAACATCATGTTTGAAGTTAAGTGGCCAGCAATAGTGTGTAATCATATCAGATGTTTGCTTGAGGCTTTAATCAACTCTCTGCTAGACAGATCTCTCTGAACCAAAGGGTTGGTTTCTCACCCCACCTCACTCTACAAATGCCCCCAAGCCCATCCCTCTTCCAGCCTCCACAGCCAAATCCTATTCTGGAATACTGAAATAGGGAACCTTTCTTCCATGCCAGGCTTTTTACAAAGCTCTGATGAATATCACATTTAGTGTATCACATGCTATAATTGACATTTTAAGTGCTCCTCAGAGCAAGCACAGGAGATTTTTCAATAGATGTTAGCATGGAAATCCTTTAATGTTGGTTGATAGCAGCAAACAGATGGACTGGTGCTAAATTAATGCAAACTGGCTTGGATGTTCTCAGGGCATATTTCATTACATGGGCTGATATTAAATGGACTCTGGTGTTTCAGGAAATTCATTATTTGGAGGGGAGAGCAAGCACTAGGAGCTACATATCCAAACCACTGTCCATACATGTATTGAACCAAACTCTTATCTATCCTTTATAGACCTCAGTTTCTCTTGGTTTTGAAATCAAATTAACTCCTTTTCTAAAATATTTTATCAATGCAGGTAATAAGATTGATTTAGCTGATAAGAGGGAAGTCTCCCAGCAAAGAGCTGCAGAGTTTTCTGAAGCACAGGACATGTACTATCTGGAAACGTCAGCAAAAGAGTCAGATAATGTGGAAAAGCTCTTCCTGGACTTGGCCTGCCGGTTGATCAGCGAGGCACGACAGAACACCCTTGTGAACAATGTCTCATCCCCCTTACCAGGAGAGGGGAAAAGCATCAGCTACTTGACTTGCTGTAATTTTAATTAAGGAGCTGGCATGTGATTGTCCCTTCTGCCATGGGCCAAGTGGATTTTCTTTTCTATGCTGGGATTTATCTACCTGAAGGAATTCCTGCCAATCTGACCTATCTGGCTTGCTCAGAGTCAGGTTACAGTCCTGGAAACATGGCAGGCTGATGGCTCCAGCTGCGTGGCAATGTAGCAGAATAAATACAACAGGGTTTAAATTTCATTTTTCTTGCAGTCTGTGGAGCAAGTCAGAAAAGGAAGAGTTGCACAAGTGCTTCATGTAATGCAGAACATGAGCTCTTTTGTTTCCTTCTGTGGGAGAGTATACCAGCCTTTCTTGAAGATACTGAAGAGATCAAGATCTCTCTTACAGAACAATGTGTTTGATCCTTTTTAAAGTGAAACAAAATGAGAAGAAACGCAACAATGGACGCTGACTTTGGACTGCACTGGCAGTCTTCTGGGCTGTCAGTGAGCGAGCTCTTAGGACATGTACATAACATATGCCCCTGCCCCTTCATGGAGGACTCTGGTGTTTGAAATAGTGTTATGTCTCTCATCTACAGGCACTTTCATGAACGTGGAATAAACAAGAAAGTTACATATAGCAGCATTTTCAAGATGGAAGAAGACATGGATATGGCTCAGTTGCTCTCTTTGGTGCTAGCAGTTCAGCAAATATTCCATAGGCCAAATGTAGTCTTACCGCATTACGGTCTTCTGAATGTGTAACTTAGACTGGCTAGGAAAAAAAAACACTAATAAGCACTGTTCATAAAAAAAAAAAAAAAAAAAAAAAAAAAAAAAAAAAAAAATTCTCATTACCTCTTTTTCTAGGCCTGAACATAGTGGGAACGGACTGTGTGCTTCTTTCATATCCAACAAAGGATGGATGAAAAGACTTTCCAGAAATAAAAATAAATAAATAAATTAACCATTCCTCCTCTATTAGTCATGTCCTAATGTAAAAGTTAGCCTTGGGAAAGATTATTGGTGGACTTGGCAGAAGTGCACCTGACATGATCAAAGTCTTGTGCGTGCATGGATGGCATATAAGGGTTCAAAGGAAGCACAGTCTGAACTGGCAGTCTGCAATGTGTCCAGCTGAAAAACAAAGCCTGTAGATTACAGCTCTTGCTGGAAGGCAGGAGTACAACTTGGTAGAGGGTTTGTTTTGATGGTAAGTGGAAATAGCAATGGGTTGCAAGTGATGTCCTTCCATGTCCGCCCCATCCAGCTCTCACCTTGTGGAACTGCTCTCAAAGGTGCTCTTAAAGGTCTCTTCTTGGCATCTTGGCCTCTCTGCTAGGGTAGCTTTTAGGTTCAAGGCTGTAGAGTCCTTTTATTTACCTGATGCTTTGTACCCTTAATCCCAAACTCTAGTACATGTAACTGTTTAGGCAACTTCTTCCTACAGAGCCTGTGAAGTGGAAGCACTGTGGAGTTAGTGATGTTACTCCACCTCTACTGCCATACAATGCATTGCAAATTTACACATTGGCATGGAAGCAAAATCTGAAGATAGTGGATGTGCACATAAACAATTATATTTAGGAGTTTGAGTTCAGTTTAGCTAATCTGGATAAATCTCTCCTGGAGATTACATGGCTGTGATATGCTGCAATTTAGAGCTAATCAATTTAATATTATTTGGCTTTCAATGAAGATTATAACAGAGCTTTTGTATTGACATAAAAAGCTGCCAGTAAGTACTTCATGAAAAAAATAGCGATTAAAAAAATTAGGCATTTTGAAATGCTTTTTTTGTTTCCTGGAAAGATTTCTTTGGGCTGTATCATGTCGTGCCTTTGATATGTAACAGGGTGTCGACTCTGTCAGCGAGAGGAGGTATTAGTTTGTCATATGGCCATTTTTAATATTTTCTTGCTATTTTTAGATCATTTTTATGACTAGTGGTAAAAGGAAGATGTGGAAGTTGTGGTATGAAGCTTCTCTATCATTTAGGTAACATTTAGCAAGGAGCTTCTGTAAGTGTGAGATGTTGGGGAACACGTCATCTGCTGCTGTGCTGTGGTCCATTTCAGTCTCTCCTCATGTTGTAATCTGGAGGATTTGGAAATGTGTGGGACTTGGTGGCTTCTGCTGTGCTGGACCATGTGATACAGCCTGTGCTGAAGAGCATTTCTTCTTGAGCATCCCCAAATTGCCAAATGCAGCTTCATCTGAGCTTGTAAGAGCACCCAACTCCAAGACAGCTGATTCTGCACAGCTCTTAGGTAGTTATTTAGAGCTGGGTTCTGGGTATTCCACGGCAGGTAACACTCTTAAAATCAAGTTAAAAATCAATGCCATGTGTATTTAATTTGTAGTAGCTCTTACTCCCTCAAACTGGATGTGTCAGCATATAGTTGATAACAAATAGGGCAGAGCTCTCTGATCAGCTTAAATGAGGCAGGAGAATGCCCAATAAAATATCCATGGGTTACTCAGCCTGGTTTCCAGCAAGATCAAAGCTAGGCAGCTATTCTTCATCCCTGCCAAGTAGCACTATAAATGCATTTTAAAGTGCTCCTTGCATCACTTCTGGAACTGGAATGCGACTGAACAAACTGAGATGGTCAAATAGCAGAAACTGCTAACTTTATTTTCTTGGATACTTACTTTGAGATTTCTAGAAGTCTAAATCTTCCCAGTGCTCCTTCTAATCTGTAGGTGACTGTTTTGGAGACTATCTGCCTACTAGCAACCTCAAAGCACTGGTTCTTTTTACTCCCAGTGTAATAATCTTTGTGTAAGGACTCCGTCTCCAGACAGTGATGTGCTTTTGTGGCGGGATGGAGTGCTGTGGTTGGGCTGATGTTCAAGTGAATGACCTGACTTCTTCAGTCAAATTTTAACTGATTCCTTTCAGCATTTATTGTGTGTAGACTTAAAAATTTGAAAGGAAGCAATGGTGGTATGTGCAATGCTTTTTACACAGTCGTAAACCAAAGCTGTAGTTTGAGACTCATCTCTCTTTCTGCTGTTTGCAAATGTGCCTCTTCTTAAAGAAGTGGTGTTTTATTGTAGTGTAACCCCCTTTACTGGAGTTACTTTTGTACACCTCTGAATATCTCTGTAGTGCATACAGCCAAACTCTCTTTGTAGCACTGAGGGCTTCTCTTCTCTTCTATGGTCTGATCCAAACCTGGAGGCTTCCCAACTGGAAGAGGAACTTTATCAACTGCAGAATCTTGAAAAATAAAAAAACCCAATTATGTGATAGTCAGCTCCCCAACTAAACACCTTGCTAGATTTTTGAGAGAACCGTCAGTAAAAGCCTTGTGATGCTTGCTGCATAAAGTATCCAAAACCCATACAGAATTGATATAATGGGGCCAAATTTGACTGGGAATGTTCTCTACTATCATGAGAGCCAAGCTTTTGCTGTGGTTGCTAGATTTGAATGTGTTTTGAGGGTGATATATACACAGCCATGGAGTAATCTTATTTCTGGCTGAATGTTAATTTTTGTAGTAGGCCTGTAAGGAGACCCTTTTGTGACATTTTTAGCACAATGGTTATGTCCAAGCAGAAGCTGATGCTGGATGATCAACAGATGTTTGCTTAATCTAGCAAGCCTGTTTGCACAGATTAATAGAAACATCTCTGAAAACTGGATGGTCTAAACTCCAGTCTCCAGTGGGAGCCACTGATTCAGTCAGGCTGATCTTGAGTAAACCACCAAACATTCTGTGTTTCAGATCACTGGATGTGAAGTACTTACTGAGAAGTTTTGCATTAGGTGATAGACACTGAGAATTTGCTGAGACAAGCCATGACTCCCTTCTGTCCATACTTGTGTTCCCCCATGAAAGTGTTAGGGGACAAAAAACCCAAATCAAAAAAGAAAAAAAAAACCTTCAGGTCAAAGAAATAGGATGGAAAAAGTGAAATTATGAGCTCTGTAAAGAAAGGGGATGCTGGGTGCCTCTTCCTACCTCAAACCCTGAAGTCTTGATTTGACCTCCAGGTAAGCTATTTGAGCGTGCAGTCAGATATGTGTTTGTGCTGAATGCTAAATGGCTCCGTGGTCATTATTTAATGAAAACCACATGCGACAAATTGTCAGGCAAGATACTTTGTTCTTTGCTGTAGAACACATGAAACAGCCCTTAAAATCTGTCAGCCTGCTGGTGCTGTTTGTGTGTTTTTTTGGAGATGGCTGTATTGGTAACAGTTGGCTCCTGCTAGTCTAGGTTTAGCAGTTAATGGCTATCGAATTCCTTCAGCATCAGTAATAACAGCAGCAGACTGGGGCTGACACGGGAGACAGTGATTTGAAAAGAAAGAAAGTCGAAGTTAGTGATGCAGAAGCACGGTGGGTGCACACCATGGGACAGCAGGCTTTCCAGAGCTTTTGCTGACAAGGGATGCAATTAGTTAGAGTCAAATCCACTGGGTTTTGCCTTGTTTGTTATCTCTAAGGACTGCTGTTTGTTCAGCTGCTTTTCCACTTGTCTTCTCTTTCCAGTATGAAGGACTGTCTGTAAATCAGGTTGAAATGTTGAGCTGGCGTGATTCCTGCAGTCAGAGACTGAATTCAATTGGAAAATAGGTGAAATTCTCCAGCTCTTGGAACTGGCTGAACAAACATGCAGGATATACTTGCTCTTTGGGAACCTGTGGTGCCCTCGGGGTCAGATAAGGCTGGAGACCTATCACAGAAACCCTCTCCTGCTGTGGGGCAGAATGACTCTCTGGAGTAGAAGATGCAAGTAAAAAGATGGTTCCACGTGCTCAGGATTTTCTCCATCCCATTCTCTTTTAAAATTGTATTTATAGATTAGATTTTGATTGCTCTGGACTTTCATAAAGGTTTGCTTTGAAATTTAGTCTGAAATTCTGCATTCTTTTACTTTTAGTGTTAAAGCACCCAATATACTTATGTGATTGGCTCCTACCAACTCTACCACCAAAGTCCTTTTTTATGTTAATTCAGTTAGAAAAAGGTATTTCTAGAGGATATTTTGTGAATTCCCAGTGAGCAAGTATGGAAGCTCTCTGTCCTTTTTTACATGTGTCTACATAAGGGCTCACCAGAAAACCCTCTGGAGCCAAAGGAAATACTCTAATCAATTCTAGTAATGAAAACCATGTTAAATCAAAATGTTTTCTTCCTCTTTTTATAAACTTTATTACCTGAACAAATTTGGGGTTCGACATCAACAATTTCCTTGGATCAGTTCTATTCTCTTGTTACTGTGGGTAATAATTGTTGTAGCTGCTGTTCAATGATTATCATTTTGAAGGACAGTCTTGTCTTATGATGATGAATGGTGGGGAAACAATAGCTTGATTTCTTATAAGCAAGTAGTGCATCCTAAGCAGAGCAGCCTCAACTGGAACTGGTGATGTCTTTGAAATGCAATCATCCACTTGAACTGTAGCTAAATGTACCATAAATGTCACTGATGTCACATCTGCCTCAGTTTAGGATTTGTCTTGGCTGGGAAAGCAGACAGCAGGGTAGATGTGCTGACCATGATGCAAGACTCCTAAAGCAGCATGCTGCCTTGCTCTGACTTACCCCTTTCATCATCACCTCACTCACCTGACCCAAAGTTGCCTTTGCTGTACTGAACCATATCCAGCTGGGATAGATCACCAGCTGTCATCACTCACAGATGCCATCACAACCTTTCCCCCTCATGTGAACGAGCTGTAACTTGAACCAGAAGTAAAAACTATGCCATGTGAGTCACAGGTGTGAGTTTCTTTCTAAGTGGGAGCCACATAGCCAGAGAAAAACCTAAAATCTCTAAAGCTTGCTCGTTCAAATACAGTCACTGGGATAACTGGGGGCAGATAATCCAGACAGAGCAGAAAATGAGAAGGCAATGAGTGTAATTCAGGCTGTAAGTGCTGTCAGTGAAAAATTAGACTGATTTTAGGAGCACAGCCAGGGTCAACAGCTCAGCTTATCTGTCTGGATGAACAGGAGCTGGGTTTACAATACTTGGAGATTGTCTCTGTTTTCACATTAATAACTTGCAATTAGGACTTGGTGGATGTGACCACATTTTTGGAACAAGTTATCCTTTTCCAGTAAGCTTAGAAGATAGTTTTAGCTCTGGTTAGTGCTACAATATTACTCAAAAACAGATGCCAGTTTTACATTTGCACCTTTGCTTTTTCTTCTGTTTATCTTGGGATAACTTTCTCAAGGACATGCACGCTCATGAGTACACAGTGGTGGTGCCCCTGGTGAGCATTTTCTGAATGCCTGGTCCTCAGGCAAAAAATGACATGGTCAAAACTTGTGTCAGCCATGGTTTTAGCTGTGCACAGTTCCCTGGGGGCAGAGGGGATATTAAAAGTATTCTTATGCTTTCATGGGTACCAGTCAAGGGCTCTGGAGTGTCTGGCGTTACATGAATGCAAACCTCTGCGCATTTCAAAGCTTGATTCCTCTAGTACCTCTCATCAATGAATCTGCTCTTCTCTAATTACTGCTCATGCCTCAGGCACTGTGGAGGAATGATCTGATTGCATGAACCACTGGCTCTGACTCCTTTAGTTAGAAAGAAAAGCATCAGAGGCTCATTTTCTGTGCCACCTCGAGCTTCTTACTATGGACGTAAAATTAATAATTCAATAAGTCCCTTCCAGCCAGGATGCCCCGTAAGGAATACTTCCCTTCTTATAGGACCAATAAAAGAGATTCAGACATTACGAATTTATGGGAGTTTGGTGCAAATGAGTTGCTCTCTAGTGAGTAGATGGGTGCTGCTCTCCATCCGGTGGAACTTGGGGCAGTGTGGAGGAGGAGCTGTTGCTGCTGTGAATGTCTCCGAGGGCTGAGGTTGCATCATTGACACAGAGCTTTAGTCAAAGCAGTGTCCTGCAGTGTCCCAGCAGCTGAGTCTTTACAAAAGGGCAAGCAGAGGAGAGGGAATGCCACTTTTACATTTTAATAGAGGGGGGATAAAATACTTGGTCTATGGTGAGGAGAGCTGCTATGAGTTCGGGCACTGCCATTGCCTCAGCTCCTGCACACTGTTGGGAAGAAAGGGTTACCACTCACCCCCACACACAGCCAGCACTGAAGGGGGAAAAACTAACTTCTGAAGCCAACATTTTAGTGGAGAAAAGGCCCTCTAATGAGAGTATGGAGCAAGCCCAGCGCTTGTTACTATGCTGATTGGGAGTGACAAGTATATCTCTGGATATTAGGGAAGTAGTTTTAAATATGCCATAGTTTTTAGCATAATAAGATGCACTGCAGATATGTCACATCCATTTTATTCTCCACAGCTGTTTACAAAAGGAAAAAAACCCAAAACCCTGAGATTGGAGCAGCTGCAGTCACTCAGCTGTCAATATGGGACAAGGCTCACTCTGCTCTTTTATTTCCACTTCACTCTGTTCTGCTGCACATATTTGGCTGTTCTGTGAATTTGCAGATCATGAGATTTTTTTCAAACTGCTTTTGATCTATACAGAAAGACTCACCCAGTTCTCATTTGAATTCATTAATACTTTGAGTAGGCATTTTAATTTTATGTTTACTGGCTTGTTTCCCTTTGTCATGTTATCTAACTGACAAGTTTGTCGTGCTCTGCATTACCTTTAGACTTTTGAATCTAAAACATTTCCTCTTTCCTGAAAGCTATGATAATTTTTAGAGATGCTACAAAGGCATCTTCATTTCCTCAGGAGAAAACCTGAATTACTCTCAGCTTTGATTACTATCAAATCAACATTGAAGCACGTAATTTCTTTTACAGCATGAACAAAGTATATTTTATACCATCAACTATAGTTTGAATTACAGTTTAAAAATCTGCATAAGCACTAACAGCAGCATTTTGTTTGTGATTTCCATGCTAGGGAAGTCACAGCATTAAAGGAATTTTCTGTGTTGGAGTTTTTCCCACAAAGGTCTGCTGTCTTTTCCCCAACAATTGTGAATTTAGCACAATGTACAGAATTTTAACAAGAACCCTGATTCCTAAACATTTGGCCAAAAGGATGAGGAGAGAATGTGAATTTTGTTGATCAAGCACAACCATTTCAGTGGAAAAAATGCACTACAGCTGGTCAGCCAATTGATTTCATTGGTGGGGTAGTGCTGTCTTTGGGGAGGGCATAGGTGTTAGTAAATCACCAAACTGTGAATCAGTCACTGTCAGAAGCATTTGGCTTGTCTCTTCTTTAAGTTCTTGTGGTCAAGTGTGGTACAGTGGGCTTGAGAAAGGAGGGTGTTTTGGATGACCAGGATGATGAATGTATGATGCTTCACGTTTATTTGTAATGCCCTTTTTATACTTAGAAATTGCTTACATGTGTATCTGTATGTAAATAAATGTTTAATCCTTTCCACTTGGTGCTTAAAGTGTTTGATTTGTTTGGTTTTTCATTTGGACTGCAAAGCAAAGTTGCCTTAAATATGAGGCATTCAATTGACAGGATTTGACATTAGACCAGCAAACAAATGGCTATTAAGGACTTTCTGCTTGGGCTGAGCATACCGAGGTTCTTGCAGCACTGGGACCTCACAAGAAGAGCAGATGTAGAGCTGCTGCCCATGGGAGCGAGCTCCCTTTGCACTAGAAGAGAAAAAAAAATACTCAAAGTAGGAGAAATTGTAGAGGTTTGAAATGCCAAAAAAATGCTGGCATCAGGCACTAGAGGGTGGCCTTTAATATCCACTCACTGACCGTGCAAACTTGTGGCAGGTTAAACTTGTCCTAGCAAGATGCTGGATTTGTGTAGGATAAATGTTGGATGATGGTTGGATGCTTTGGTTGTTTTTTATTCTTTGATCCAGTCATTTTTCTTTTTTTTTCTTTTTTTCTTTTTTTAAATGCCATTCCTTCTGTTCATCCTTCAACTTGGTGTTTTCATTCTCATTGAACTCCTCTGGAGTTCCCCTATGACCTGCCTTCCTCAAGGCCTAGAATCCTTGTGGACAAGATCTCCCATTTTAAGCCTTTTGTCTTTTGGTAAATACATAAAGTTTGTGCTCTGACTCCTTCTGGGGAGCCTCCCCTGTGCTCTGCCCCACATCAAAGATGACTCCTGCTAACACTTACAGTGAGAAATGAGCTGTGAAGCTTGAAGACACCATGTGTCTTTTATTGCTTCTTCTACTGACCTTGAAGCTCCTTCCTGGGTAAATGTCTGACATGAGGGCTGGACCATCTGCTCTTCCTTCCCCAGGAAGCTGGCAATTTGAATCAGTGAGAGAACAGGTATTTGGATAGGGAAAAGTCCCTGTATGCTTCTAGGTAGGAATGAGGCAAAGGGAGGGGAAGGAAACATCCTTCAGATACTCTGACCTCTTGTGAAGTGAATATTTACTGAAAGAAAGGAGCGCTGGAGTGTGCTGCTTTTGGGGCTGAAGGCTGGAAAAAACAGACCAAGCTTTTCCTTGGGAAAGGTAAGGGGCAGGCGAAGAGTGGCAGCTCTTCCTTCCAAGGAGCATGTAACCACTGGGATGTGCAACCTTCCTCTTCAGCAGGTGTAGCAGCAAGGGTACAGCCTGTGCCAGGCTTTGCTGAGGGTGAAAGGAATGTGAGCACACAAAGGCTTCCTCCCTGCAAAAAGGGAACAAGCTGCCCAGGAGAAGAAATGCAAGGCTGACTGACTACAGGAGCAAAAGCAAGAGAGCTTTTTCTGCCTCTTTTCCATCCTCTCATGGTCAGCATGTGGGGAGCTCTGCCCAGAAGATGTCATCTTGCTGACAGGGGCCTGTCACGTAACAATACTTTTTGCTCTCTGTGCGCAGTCCTCTTTCACAAAGCACAGGAGTGCCCTGCTTTAATTTCAATGGTATGGCACAGACAGTCCTGCCTAATTTAAAATCTAGTCTTGATTTATGGATTTCTATGCATAGGGAATCAATCACAAACCCAGTAAGCATTTTCAGGGGTTTTATTACCCTCAGAATTAAACATGCTGAGCTTTAGTCTTTTTGTACAAGCTTATAATTATAATCACATCAGCCTGCACCAAAGCTATCACTTATCGTAGTATGTGAATGAATTGTCTGCTGAAAAAAATCACTCATGCTTGACCAGCCATTTCATGTCAAGATGCTGTCAGGTACATGATGTAGAAGCTCTGGCAGTGTTTCATAGCTAGCTTCATGAAGTCTCTGGTGTCTCACTTGGATCAGCTCTAACCCCTCGTGATAGAGTGGGTATCTGTCCGGTTCATCACAAGGGAGTGCTTCAAGAGCCAATGATAACTGCAGTACCCTATTATGTGCTCTAGTAGAAAAAACTGATTTCAAGTGTTATTATGTCTTAAAACGTTTTCTGTATTGCCTTCTCTATGCTCAGTGATTTGGGTATGAGTAATCCTGTCTTTCACTTCATTTTTTCTACATAAGCTCTACATAAACCATACATGCAGATTTATAATTTCCAGACAGGCAATATTTCTTATTCCTTTGCCACTTGTCCCAATAAAATCCTCAAGTAGGATTTTATTTGAAACACAAAATCTTTTCAATAGGCACAGTGCTTGGTAAATGCAGGCACAAGTCCAGGACTTTTCACTTAGCCTCATCCTGGAGGCCTGTCCTACCCTGACTGAAGCAGCCCTGGTGTGGTTTTGGTGTGCTGATTTGCTGGGCTAAAGCTCAGCTGGACAACTCAGCAGCAGCTTGCAAAGCCCTTACAACTTCGGCTCTTACCTCCTGTCCCTGTGGCTGTGCCAGGAAGCCTTGCATAGGGAGCTCTGTGTCCTTCACAGCAGAGCCCTGCCATGTTCTGCAGCAGTGCTGTCACTGGCACCGCACTTAGCAAGAGACTCCATTCACAGGTTACCTTGTCACAGAACCACAGAAAGGGTTTGGGTTGGAAGGGACCTTAAAGATCTTTAAGATGGTTCCAATCCCCCTGCCATGGGCAGGGACACCTTCCACCAGACCAGGATTGCTCAGAGCCTCATCCAACCTGACCTTAAACACTTCCAGGGATGGGGAATCCACAGCTTCTCTGGGCAACCTGTGCCAGTGCCTCACGACCCTCATGGTGAAGAATTTTTTCTGCATATTTAACATAAATTTCCTCTCTCTGTTTAAAAACATCATCGGCTTATCAATTAAACACTGTTAAGAATTGTGATGTCTAATTCTGCTCTTTTTCTGTCTCTCTCTTTGCTATAACAAGATGTTCCTTTTTCTTCTGTTTATGTCTAGAGCTCAGAGACTGCAGGGCTCTAGGCTTGAACCTGTCAGAAGAAATCTTGTGCCTATTTCCCCTGCCATCTGCTGTTGCAGGATCCTTAATCACCAGAAGTTTTGTGGTGTGCCTGAGTATAGCAGGTCTTTCAGTGAATTCCAGAGCTGTGCTCCATGTCCTTTCAATGTCAGGCAAGTCTTTGAACTTGTGCCTAGATTTCAACTGTAAATAAAGAGTGGAAAAAAAAATAACCAAACCAACCAATGCTGACTTGGAAAAGCTTCTTTGTAGAAGGAATCTACCTGTGCAGACCTGCTGCATAACCATGTGTAACTTTTTCTTGGGTCAGCCTACAGGAATGCCTACAGTCTCAGCACATCTGCACCCTTGGCAGGAGAGCCTGTACCTCATTTATACTCTGCTCAGCCACAGGAGAAGCTTGTTTGATTTCAAATACTCTTCTCCCTCCCATCCCTCAAAGGGAAAAGCATTTGATTAGAAGGTGCAGAACTCAGCCTAGAGACTGACAAACTGAAAAAGGTTACCTGTATGTTCTGCGATGGTGATCCACGCTAAAAATTGTGGATAAGGAACAAGGTAGTGAGAGTAAATGCCCTTATTCCTGAAAAACTTCTCTGAACAAAGAGGGAAGCTTAAGTAGGTGCTGTAGAAATTATGAGGCCTCAAACATAGGAAGATAAAAACATCCACCTTGCAGCTGAGAAGGAACCAAGTAACCCCTCCCTGTCACCAGTCACAATGTAAAGGGTTCATATTCATTTTATACCTCAAAAGACAAAGTCACAGCAAGTACTTTTAGGCCTGGTTCTAGTTCTACAAGTGTGGTGCATCCTCTTCACCCCCTTGGGCCACACTAGGACCTTGAACTGTCACAACAAAATGTCAGCATTTTCAGAGTGCTCACATCCTGTGCCACCAGATTCCCATATCCTTCTGCAGGACCTGACTTACAAGCTTGCAAGCAGCAGATCCAAGATTTCTCTGTTCAATGATCCTAAATGCAACTGTTTTGGTTTGGGGGTATGGAAGACCTTAAAGCAAGGAGAGGAAAGACATTGTCAGGAAACTGCCACTAGCAGTCCTTAACTTGAAAAAGCCTGTAGGAAAACTGAGAGCTGCTACCAAGCTCTCAGGATGGGCCCCTTCACCCAACTCAAGGCTGTCACAGGATCCCAAATGGGCTCAGATACAAGGCACCATCAAATCTTTGATGAAAGCCTGCCTTGTCTCCTGAGAGGGTCATCAGGCAAGAAACATGGATTCCAGTGCTGCTCTTGTGATGAAAAGACAACACTGAACATATTAAAACACTTCACCTACTTGTACATTATGAAGTGAGATCTATTCAATATTCACACATTTACAAAAGTGTTTATTGCACATCCTAATTAATTTTCAAGAAAATACAGTAACTAAAAATTCTAATTTCCCTCATCTCTGTGGTACAAAGGTCTGAAAATAAACCTACCTCCTCTTTGCCAACAGGTGTATAAATAATTTAACTTTTAAAAAGCTCTTTTCTTCCACCAAATCCTTCCCAAAGGTTTTTTTTTTAAAGTAATTAAAAAGAACACAGCATAGAAATGTATCTTTCTTAGTACTCTGGCTTATTAGAAAAAGGGGTTCGTGCTTGGAAGAACAGCTCAGGAGACCAGACTGTTGGCCCTTCCAACACAACCCCTGAATAATTTCCACTTGAGAGGCGATTCTCACCTTCTGAAGGGGAACATATTTTCAGGACTGGATCATTTAAAAACGAAGTCTTGGCAACACTTGCAGATAAAGGAGTTGTTAGAATCCTGCCTCTGTCCCCAGGGCTTATTCTCTCATTTTGGATGAGATTTTCATCATTTTCACTGTTCCTTCTGCTTTCAGAAATAGGGTTCCTGCCAGAGTGCCCACAGGTGGATTGCAGGTCAGCAGCCCAGGTAACTGTTTTTAAATGTAAAGATGCAGCTGGTTTCAGCCCTTTGTTTGAAGATGGAGGGATCCACTCCTCCAAGCTGGCAGGTAGTTGGCTGTTAAGGAACTGCTGGGAAGCAGAGCTACCACTTCCTTTTTCTTCCCTGTTCCTTGGTCTCCCACGTTTCACTAACTTGCCGGTAAGCTGCTGCAGCAGAGTGTTCTGAAAGGAAGACCTGGATCGCTTGCATTTGGAATGGATTTTAGTGGGATTTTTCGGGGTGAAAATGGGGATACAAGAGCTTCTTTCCCCAGCAGGCCATGGTTTCTGTAGAGGTTTTGTCATAGGAGTTGACTGTGAATAAGGAACAAAGTCCTGAGCGCAAACTGAGCTGCATTCTGAATCACAAAAGGAGTAAGTTACAGGTGTACTGTGCTTGCCAAAAGCATGAGGGGACCTGTGTAAGGATAAGCTCAGTTTTGAACTGTTACAAGGAACACCTCCAGGAGAAAGCACCAATTCAGCTGTGACCTTCTCTGTCAACGTATCTTCCTGTATTAAAGAATTACATGATTTATTTAAGAATTCCATAGGTTTTGCTACCTTTCTTACACTTGCATCAAAGAGATCAGCAGAAGCATTGTAGCTGCCTTCAGGGAAGATGTTGTTCCATTGCAGCTCTTTCCTACTAACACTTTTGAAGGTATTATCTGACAGTTCTGTCAATGGTTTTAATTCTCTTTTATATATCCTTCTTGCATTGTTGGGGGTTGGTGGATCAGAGGCCTGGGCCCCTGTGAGTGTAAGATCTGTTTTTGGGCTTGGTGTAGAATAGTTTTCTTTATTTTCACAAGCAGCTAAACAGCTTTCACATGCAGAATGCACACAGGTGGCTGTCTTGCTCTTTTTTAAACAAGAGGTTTCTCCATGCAGCTTAATAAAAGACCAAGATGAATTTGCAGGGTCAGTATTTGCTTCTTTGGACTGCACACATCTGCTCTGAGAGACGGAAGGCTCTGGTGTAACTGGTGAGGATGCTCCACCTTCCTTGAGGGTTGAAGATAAATCGCCAGGGGAAGACTCGTATTGTGAGACATCACTTGGAGGGTTTGCATTTGACTGAAGACAAGCAAACATTGTGTTCTCCCAGCTGTCATTCTCTGCTGGTGGCAAAAGCGTCCCTGAGACACCGGCTGCAGGCAAATCACCTACAGCTTGCCTGGAATATGATTTGTTAAGATTTACACCCAAACTGCAACTTTCAGGATGGGCACGTTTGCCTGCATCAAGGCTGGGTGATGTTACAACACTCCTGCCATCCTCGATTCTGGCTAACAATTCATTTAGGCTTTCTGAGAATGGGAGCTCTTCCCAAAGCATAGAGTCCATCTGAGACACTCCAGCTACATTTACATGATTAAGAGATGAAGCATCTCTCTTGCAAACAAGGGAGGTGTGGGATTTTTCTGGGTAACAATAATTTCTACTATTAGTTTTTGGGTAATTGTTTTTTACCTCAGATTCCAAGGGATGTTGTAACAACTTGGAACTGTTTCCATGTGAACATTGGATGTTTGAAGAGGAAACTCTCTCCAATTTATCAGTTGCAGAGATACTGTCAGTCCATCTAAGCTGTGAACTCGATTCATTATCCTTCTCTTTATCCTCCTCCTTCACAGAAGGGATTGGAAACTGTGAGTCCCAAAGAGTTTGATTGTTGAGGCTTACACTGCCCAATTCTGCAGAGACAGGCCTCTCCTCTTGTTCATGCTGTTCACTCGCCAGCTTTCCCACTTCCAGAGTGGGAAAGTCTTCTGCTGTTACCCAAGCAACAGATGAAGTCAGACTGAAGGATTGCTGCCAGCACCCTAAAGAACTTTCCCTGCCACTAGACTGAACAAAACAGGAGCTCCTGCTCAGGCTAGACAGGCTGCTGAGCTCACTGAAAGATTCATCAATGGGAGTTGATGATGCATCAGGTAAATCTGAGCTGTTATTACGGCTCCTGAATTCTGCCGACTGCAGGAGATGATCTAAGTAGCTGATAACAGTAAACCCGGTAAGAGCAGCATTTGGCGGGAAGATCTGGCATGCCACAAGGTTTTTTGTACTTCTATTAATTCTGGAACACTTCTGCAAAATGCTGCTGGCTGCAGAATGCCCTCCATCTTGCCTTGCACAACCCTGGGTTGGGGAAAGAAAACAGAAGAAACAACCAACTTAGAGAAAAAAAATATTAACACAGGTCTTTTAAGTCAGGCGTAAATTTAGGTCTTGCTTTTTGTAAGGATCTGCAGGGAAGAGAATACAAAACAGTCCTGTCACACAAGGCAGTCCCTGGGAAATAAACCCTGGCAAGGGCTGTAAAGGGCATCACAGTGAGAGGTTCTTTGCTTTTTGCAATTACAGAGTTTTGGAGCTGGAAAAACAACGAAGAACTCTGAGAAAGTACTTCACAGAAAATGTCTTCCTCTCTTTAGGGCACTGGATGCTTCCGGGCTTCCTCTGGTGCAGTTCAGTGTGAATGGCTGGCAGCCTAAGGCCAGTGCTTTGCTTTTATCCAGGAGGCACTGGGCAGCACTTGAATCAAAGCACTCTGGTACCAGATACTTGACTTGGCAGCTCAGCTGCCAAAGCCAGCATGGTACTTTCTGTGCACTACAGCCCTGAAAGGGAAATAAGCTGCAACCTTTATCTGCTCAGGTTTTTTTAGAGAGCAGTGTTTCAAAGGAGCTTCAACTGCAATTCTTTATAAAACCTGCTTCTCTCTACACAGAAATTACAGGTGAAAAATGACATTAAATGGAGAGGGAATTAGCTCTTATTTTAAGAAATGGATAAATCCTTTCTCATCTATCCCTCAAGGTCTGGCAAAGCCGGAGAAGCCAAAAAGCAGATACAGTTATCTCCAACAACCCTCCCCTTCCCTGAGTCTGTGCAAGGTTTGAGGCTGAAGGACAACACCCTCCTAAGTCAGTCTTTAAAAAGTATGTTATGCTGATTCTGAGTATTATCTGGGATGGCACAACTGTATACACAGGTGAACATGACTATACAGAAATGTCTACAGCTAAGGGCTGAACAGTCTCCAAATGTGTGATCAGCCCTTGTGTGTGCAGGAACAGCCACAAGGCTGGTGATATAACAAGGATTAGTTATATTTGTCAAGGCATCAGGCCCATAGACCTGGCAAAGGGTTCCAGATAAAGTTAATCCATTAAGTCCTCCAATTCCCTTCGCTTAGATGCTGTACATCAGGAAAAATCTCAGTTCAGATACAAACCTCAGTGTACTTGTGGGAGAGGCAAAACACCTGCCAGGTAGGATTTAGTTCACAGATTTCATAACACAAATAACTCACATAAGCACCACATGAAAAGAACCTTGAAGACTGTTTCTATAGAAATATTGCTAAGAACTAATATTTCAAAGGGTGTTAAACACCTAAAAGAGCCACCAATGCAGATGTTGAGCAGCTGTATTTTAACAACATTTTTAAAATGCTCTTAAATCCAGAAATATTAAAATGCTACAAGGGGATGTAGTTCTCCTTACATTTCAGACTGGAAAGGAGACTACATAGCATAGGAAAGGTAGGGCAGTGCTTGGAAAGAGAGTCTGTTTCTTGCTCCAACCATACATGGTTTTTTTACAGACTCCAAGCTGTTACTGATATGCACAGGAGTTGGCATTGCTCAGGCTTTCCAAAAAGCACCCTGACAAGCTGTTAAGCTGACTACTGCCATTCAAGATGAATTTTGGATGTGACTCATTTAAAAACAAAAAAAAACAACAAACCCACAGGAGTCTTGGGGAAAAGAAGCAGAATCCTTCTCATGTCCTAGCCTTACATCTTCCCAAATTCCCAAAAGATGTTGTACGTGAAGCTTTGGTAACTCAGTCTATACCAGGAACTGGCCACAGAAACTCACTAAAAGGCCATAATGTGGATTAAAAGTTACCTTCACTCCAAATATAAACTTTTTTCCAATGAAACAGGTTTCCACGGCATGAACTAATGCTCTTGTAGATGACTCTGTGTTTGTTTCTCCTGACAGCTGATTGAAGTCTTGCATATACCTAGAACAAAAACATACAAAAGTATTGGACCAACAGAGCAAGAAGCCTCACACAGCATTTTAGCTGCATTATAGTGCTAATGAGAACACTCGTTAAGAAAAAGATTCTGAGCTAGCTTCACCTAAACTTAGAATGAAAACGTGAACCTATAAATTCAATTCTTTAGTTCACCTAACTTGTTAGAGTAAGTAAACAAAACAAACACTCTGAAGAGGTTTAATACACACACAACTTTTGGGGGTTCCCCACGTGGTTGTGATTTTTCTGCCAACACAGCAACAGTACAATGCTGTCAAGATGCTGCTATTCCTTACACATCCTTCCTGCCCAGCCTTTACAGCACAGTAGTATCCATGTAAGACATGGAAATAGCTGCTTTTCACAGCTGACAGCAGTACAGCAGTGTAGGGCAGAATGCCTGTCACGAGCATGTTAATAATGCTCTGATATGGCATTACAAACAATTCATCTTTGAGCCAGTGATAACACAAGGCATTGGAAAATAACAGACTGGAGAAAGAAGTAGGGAATCTATCTGTCCCATCCTGGCAGTTTCACATTTCAGAAAATCTGAAGCCTATAATGTGGGTAGTCAGGCTCTGAGGACTAACAGACTTTTTCAGAAATCCCTTCTTTCTTCAGGAAAATTTGGTCATATTGCCAAATAGTCGCAAGGTGCATTCAAACTGTTAAAAAGGAAAACAGTTCCTAAGAACTGTTCCTAAGAGGTTCTATCTGGAAAAGCCAACTTATACTTCAACAAAGGAAATTCAACCATCTCAAAAAAAGGAGAAAGAACTCAAGGAAGAAGTCAAACCAACCAAGCAGTGAGGGTCACTTAACAGGTAGTAGCTGCCTTCAATAGGCAAGTGGAGGATTTCTTCTACAACCTGGAAGTAATCCATCCCAAAACATCAAGATTTCAGGAAGAAATAAACTTCAGCATTCTCAAGGAAATGCTAGAAAGGGAGCACTTTGGCAGTTACTTCCCACTAACCTTCCTACCACCTAGGCTCATTGCAGTTTTTTTAGGCTGAATAAACAGCAGCAGCTATATGGTCAGACAATCTATTCCTTACCTCTGCAGGTTTTCTGCGGTGATCCCAAAGAATGGATCTAAACAACCTCCAAAAACAGTGATGTCAAACACATCACTAGTGTCAGCAATCTTTAGGGACAATCTGTATCTGTAGCTTGCATCTTTAGCTTCACCTGTGCAACCACATTTTAGACAGTGGAACCTGACAAAAGACAGTAAAATGATAAAAAAGATTGAATACATGAACTTCTGTTAAATCACTGCTGGGGTAAGAATTTATCTGCAGCCATAAGTATCACTACTATAACGTATCAAATGTTCCATAAAAAACTCTAGGATTTTTTTTCTTATTTTTTACTCCTTGAGGCAATAATCTTACTAAAGGCTCAGAGCAAGATTTGTGTATTATGACAGAATGACTGTGGCCTCTTTCACTAATTTATTAAATACTAGCCTGTCGTGAAACTGAAGGGACAGGGGGCTTTGAGAGACTGTTGGGACACAATTTTGAATTCTCTGTGCTCATTTCTTTCACATTTCATTCTGGTTTAGGATTTCTTCTCCTGCAGCTTGAGTATAAATACCTAGGTTTAAAAAAATAATCAGGAAACAGCACTGTTGTCTTGTACTTCAGCATTTGAAACAACAGATATCCTTGTTTATCCTTCTATTTAGTGCTGACATTCATTGATTTACTGTTCTTCTGTGTGTCAGAGATTTCACCCAGCACTGCAATTAAAAAAGAAAGCTCATCCATTTCTGAACATGCACTCAGTGAAGAGTCATACAGGACTGCCAGGTGTGCTGCACATGTAGAATGAGATGAAAAATGAAAATAAATCAGGATTTGATCTGGAGGGGCTGGATTTTCACCACTTTTTGTTTAGTGTGCAGCTGAGAGAGATCCCCAAGTTAATGGCAATCAGTAAATGATCCCCAAAACAGGATGTACCTCCTGGAATCCAGTATCAGCCTAGAAAAGCAGTTTTGACAGGCAGGATAGACAAAGCAGGAATTCTGGATGGAAATCACAGAGGCCGCCAAGAGTCCTTGCACACTGTTCATGTGCTCACAGCATCACCTGAAATGAGTAAGTCAAAATGGTTTGAAGAGTTCTCTCAATATTAACTGCTTTCAGTTGGGTTACTTTAACATTTTGAACAGCAGTCTCCAGGAAATGATGGCCTCTGTTTGAGATAAAATTATGTAATATGAAGGAATTGTTCATGGCATTTGCACATCATTGCACACAGATCATGCAAATTCTCACTTGCATTTAGGGATCTTTATTAGAATTATCCCTGGGCACAGCATTGCAGCAAATTGCTTTCTAATTATTTTCCTTAATTTAGAGCGAAGTCAACACGGGCTTAAAAACTGAAACAATTTTGCACTTGTAATTCTGCAAACACTTCAACACCAACGACTTGGAAAGAATGCTCAGAACATCCTGAAAAAGGCTCACAACAGCAACTATATTTGCTCCTATATCACACTTTTTCAGCTAAAAGGGCAGCTCCTGGTCAACAGAGGCTGTACAGATCCAACAAATAAATGATGAACTAAACATTTAAATAAATAGGAATGAATTTATTTTATTCAGTATTACTTTCCTGCAGATTTATTTTGGCTTTATTATACTATACTGCCCAAACAATCAAGTTTTAGGAAACCTCCCCTATTTTAGACAGACAACTTTTTTCTCAGCAGATGTTAGAAACATGTAGACAACAATCCTGGAATAGTTTGGGTTGGCAGGGACCTTAAACATCACCTAGTTCCAGCCCCAATACCGTGGGCAGAGACATCTTCCAATAGACCAAGTCACCTGGAGCCTCATCCAATACCTGAAATCACAGAGTTCCAACTTCAATGACCAAAATGTTCTCTACAGCTGAACCAAATGACTCCTTAAAAGTCCATATTTGAAAAACTCTTCTTTTATCATAGCTGTAGCTAAATATAAATCTGTCTTTGATATAAACTGAAGAATAGGAAGGGAATTCCACATCTTGATCCCAAAGCTCTCTCTGAGAGACAAAAGACCAAAGAGATAGAGGAGTCTCAAGTATGACTTTTATAGTTTAAAAAAATCCCACATTTTATAATCAACAAAGATGCTTTGTTCATATTTTGCCACCAAAAAGTTAAACTTACAAGCTATTCCATTGCCTTTTGGGACACCTTTCTCAGCATCCAGGTAAAAACAAGATCTCCAACACTGAGTCCCAGAAAAATGTGAGTGACTAAACTCATTACTCTGAGTAGTTCAGATAAAAAAA
>VWYP01004868.1:90705-142603 GCA_013400435.1 Pycnonotus jocosus | reverse complement strand
ATTCTTTGCACATATATTTGTAGCTCTGTAGCCTATTGTATTAGTAGCTAGTTTTCCCAGTAACTTTCCATGGCCTTTCCCTAGGCAAAAAGGCAAAACAAATTCCAGGGCTCCCAGCCCCAGGGGTTACAAGGCTCCATGCTATCTTGGTTCTTCCTGGGAGCCAAGGCTGAGAACAGCTCTTTGAGATACATTTCACGGACAAAGTACAGCTAGTACCAAAGAAGGGGGCCTCCAGTGAAGGGGCTTGACCTGGATGGAAATTGCATCACCACTTGTCCTCATAATTAGTGCTTTTTATCAATTTTACTAATTTCCTAAAACCTGTAAAAATGTACTTACCCCTGTGGAGCTGGGCTTTTGTGGGCATCTTTCCATAACTGCCTCTGAAAGCCTTCAATAAAGATCCACTTTTATATTACCTCCCGAGTAATATAAAGTTATCCTGAGTTTCATTTCCAAGTTAGAAAAAAGGCAAAAATATAACATGGAACAGATTTCTATTACTAACTTCAGCTTTGTCATCCTGTCTCCTCCAACAATTTCGTTGGCAAAATCTATGGTATGGACAGGTTGGAGGGCTCTGCAGTGTTGTCTTTAAGCATTGGTGTGGTTTCCTTGAATCAGGCTTGAAACCCACCTTGTTCATAGGTTTTCATAAAAACAGTCAACAGTTCTTTTGGTGTGTTGAGGAGAGTCTGCATCTTCCTCTGTTCTGTACCTGGGTTTTGCAGGGCAGGCAATAGTTCTTTTTACTGGGAGGCACAGTAAGGGAGGAGGACATTTTTCTAGTACTCCCTTGGTTTGTTTTGAGTCAGGCTTGTAGCATGCGTCTGAATTTCATGTCCTGGTCTACACAGGGAGTGGTGGGAAGGAGAAGGTTTTTAATTTACAGTCATAGAATCATTTAGGTTGGAAAAGACCTTTCAGATCATCCTTTAACCCAGTACTGCCGAATGCATCCCCAAGTGCCAAGTCTGCACCTCTTTTAAAAACCTCTGGGGTTGTTGATTTGACCACTTCTCTGGGAAGCCTGTTCCAATGCTCGATAACTGTGTCAGTGAATAATTTTTTTTAAATATCCTATCTAAATGTCTCTTGGTCCAACTTGTGGCTGGGCATCTTGGATGATATGTGGATTGAGTATGTCCTGTTTCAGCTTTGTACAAGGTGAAGTTATGATGGAGTGAGCAAATGGGAAGATTACACTGAGAGCGAGAATAGACATAAAGAAAACAGATAACCCTTGTAAGATTATCCTGAATAGCTATGGAATAATTTTAGGGTCAAGATCTCTGTCATTTGAGGTGAGAGATGGGGAAGGATTTTAGTGAGAAATCCACTGAGATTATAGTCTTCTGCAGACAGTATTACTGGCTTGGGAATGCTTCTGTTCCAGTGGTGTCCCTGCATAAATCATGGAATTTCTGTGCCTTGAAAACATCTCTGCCTAATGTTTATTCGGGTAATGATTTGAGATTTGTGTCCCTGCATTAACTGCTCTAACAGCCCTGGAGCTTGTGAGCATACTGCAGATACCTTCTGCAGTGTGTGGCCAGCGTTACCCAGGATATCACTCCTGCAGTAGTGGTGTAATTAACGCTAATTGTTGTGGCACACTAGTTGTTGCACATTGTTATCATAGTATCAGTGATACTAATTCTGTGCTGTTGTCTGAACCACCCTTTGTCACCATCTGTTACACTTCTGTCCTCGTCTCCTCCTGGAGATGTGGTGTCACCTGGCTTTTCTCCTCAGCTCTGGCACAGACAGCCCAGGTGCCGTCCAGCTCCCAGCAAAGTGACAGAGCTGCAGTGTAGTTGAGATCTGTGGATTTTGGGATGTAGATAGGTATTGAAAGAAGGGAAGGAAGAGTCACAGTGACAACTTATTGTGAATATCGATGACACATCTTGTTCACCCTTCTCTCTCTTCCTCTTATGCTTCAGAGCAAAATCATGTTGGCTGAGAGTGGCTGCTGCAGGAAAGAGGGAGCCCATTCACAGGCCTGGAAATCCTTGCTTTCCTTGTCCAAAGACTTACTAATAGTGTTGAACGGAATGTGAGAGGTGTGTTCATCAAAGATTTGAATTCTGCTGCCTGACACTTGAAAGATACAGGGGTAGCACTATGGTCTAATCAGACGGAGAGCACAGGACACACTATCAGTAGCACAGTGTGTAGAACTGATAGCATTCAGCCCTGATGAAACATGCACTCAGTGCTGTTGTCTGGGAATTTGTAATTGCATTATTATTCTGTAGTGCAACATAGCGACTGTGATTAATGTGTTAAATGAGGGGCGGTGATACTTTGCCACCTCTCAGGATTGTTGAAGTTTAATTACTTACATTATATTTCTTAAGACATGAATTATCTGCTTGTGTTCTTTGCTGCTAAGTCTTTCTTTTTAGCTAAGGTTCCTGTTGTGATTCTTATTTCTCTCTTTGGTGGTTTTCATCACAATTTGAAATAATTTATCTAAAAGCATTCAATATAAAAAAAAATACTTTGTAGTATGGCAAAATATCACAAAGAAAAGCTTTTCATACCTATTAATATTAAAAATACACTTAAATAGAGTCTTTAAATATTTGGTAGTTCTACCAAAAAAAATTTTGAAAATGTAAATAGATTCCTTGCATGATTTGTTGTCTAAAAAGTTACTTCTTGATCACTGTGAATAATTTATTACTGCTGCACATTGGAACTTCTGGGCATGATAGTCTATAGACATGTGACATTGTTTGAGGGTTTAATGTCAGCTTTTACTGTGAATCAGTGACAATTAAGTCTGTTTTCATAAAAGTGGAGAAATAACAGGGTCAGAGTTAAGCTCAGTGGCATTAAACTTCCTCCTGTTTACCATTTTAAGTGTCACACATCCGGGATGATGGGGCTAAAGTCTAGAATATTGAGAAATCAGTGAAGCAGTGCCTGTGTCAGTGTGACTATCATCTTAGCTTGTTTGCTGACCTGTGTATGTATTTAATAACTTCTATTATTTTGTCTTGGAGGTGTGATTTTTTTCTTTTCCTCTCCCTTCAAAATTAATTGATGTCTTTCAACCCTCTACTCCTCCAATGTATGAGTGAAATTACACCAGTAAAAAGGTACCTCCTGCAGACCTAGAAGAGGAGATGGCCCTTGAAGGAGAAACTGCCATAAGACACATCTTGAACAAATTTTGTCTGTTTAGGGGATGATGATCTCTTTTATAGCTTTTCTAATGTACTAGTGTGACTTTTGTAGGCAAGGCTATAGTAATTTGTTTGCCTGCTAAGCAGTTGGTTGTGATTTGTGTGTTAAAGTAATCCATCCAAAATGGACCTTTACAGAGAGAATTATGTGTAGAATGTATAGAGCTGTATCAGGATCACCACGGTAGGGATGGCTACTTTGTAAGCAGCTGTGTCTGTGAGCACAGTTCAAATTCATTGGAGTGACTTGGTGAGGCATCCAAGATCCATCTAGTTCTCTTTACCCAAGCAGAAATCATCTTACAGCGTGCTGAAGAGGCTCTGGAGTCAGTCAGTTCTGACCTTTAGGGAGCCTTGTCTTGTACCTTTATATCTCTGCCTTTGGCACACATGCTAGTGTTACAAAAGGCACAGCCTGAGGACTTCTTGTACTTCATGTCCAGTACTGCTGAGAGCATGATGCCTTAAAATTCCTGATATTTGAAGGCTTCTTAGTGATAAACTTTTCTTAGAAAGGAGAGTAGATGTGGTGTCTCTTCACTCAATTTGATAATTGATGGCTGTGCGAGACTCTGCTGGTGAACCTTTCACCTCACAGTTTGTGAACTGCTATGAATTTGTCCAGGAACTACTGTAGCAAGTACAAATTAATTTTTGTTCAGCAACTTACTGAGCCTGGTCCTTCAATCAGATTCTTTTGAACTAAGACATGTCAGTTGTGTCATCCCTTCCAAAAGAAGGATTCTGATTACATTTCATAACTTCCTAGATTTTACACCTATGTCAGTGTCTCATAATAAATTCACATGCCAGTCTTTGTGCTCTGAAACCCATCCACAGTTCACATTGTGTGTACATAAAAGGAAGATACGTTGAAGTTTCAAAGTGGCGAAGTTTAAAAAGTAATGCAATTTGATCCTTTTTGGTTTTATTACAGACTGAAATTCTGAAGTAGAAAAAATAAAATCCCTGATTGAAAATGTGAAAATTAGAATGGATATAAATGTTTTTTTAAACCTAATGAAGTAGTTTTCAATCATAGGCCTAAAACTTGCTTAGGAAGGCATTGAGATGGGTTGAGGTTATCATTTTTAATTGTGGTCTTATTTAGCATTTAATTGTGACTCAGGTTGGTGTCTCAGAATAGTAACAGATGTTGGGAATGGTTAAAATGGCTTTGTTTTTCATGCCTGGCACCATAATACAATAGCACTTTTGGCTTCTGGTGAAGGAAAAAACAAAGTGCTTTTTACAGAGCCCCTTGGTACCAATTAAAAGTTATGCTGGTGTTTAGAGAAGAAGTGATGCTGATGTTTGTCTCTGAGGTGAATGGCTTGGAATATGTGTTTTACTCATCAAGTAGTACAGGAGTACTTGGCAGCCCTTACTCTGTGATTTCATAGCATGATTTAAAATGGGAACTGTAAGCTATAAACCAGGTCCACAAGCAGGAACAATAGCTCTTACTCAGTGAACAGGAAAACAGGGAAGTACTTGTTAAAACTTGTCAGTGAATTTTTATTTTTATGCACTACTTATCTGTAGGGTCACAATGCAGACATCAACTTCTCAAATTAAGCAGGAAACAATTTCCTCACAACTTGCAGCCTCTTCCTTCAAGTGAGCAGTTAATACTACTGACTCAAGAAACATCAATGATCACTACTCCCTCACTGAAAGTGAGCATTTCATATCTCACTAGCTTTAATTGTTAAAAGCTGTAATAGGCCACTGAAAACTTTCTGATAGACTGTCTAGATTAAAGAAAGTCTAAAGAACAAAACAGTAAGCAGAACTACATGTGGCTGAAATAGCAAGCTGCTTACAAGCCAGATGTGCATGAGAATTGCTGTTAACTTCATTGAATTTGGCTTGTACCATGAGATTCTACAAGTTGAAGCAAAGTCTTAGAGCTGGTTGTTTTTTGGTTTTTTTTTGTGTGGTTGGGATCGCGTGGGGAGATATGGAGAAAAATGAAGTTCAAAAGGAAATTTTATGCTGATGGGTTCTGTGTCTATTTCTTCATCTGACTTTGAGGAGATCAAGACCAGCCATCAGCATAAGAAGTTGTTGTAGATCATGCAGATAATTTGTAGCATTTTGCCAAGTTGTTGAGAGACCAGAAGTCAAACTTGATTATTTCATTTCAGGCTTTCAAAAATCGAAGACCTTAATTTATTTCATACATCCTATAATATTTGGATTTTATATCTAAAGCAGTGAAGCTTCTAAGAAATTTAGTGGGGTAAACCAGGCTGTACTGGGCCATCTTACTAATACTTGCAAAATGGTTAATTTCTTTGTTTTCCAGGCATGTCAGTTCAGAAAATTAAGCATAGACAGAAGAATGGAAATTGTGTTTCTTAAGTCAGTAGATACCCCTTGCCTGTGGTGTAATGGGCTAATTTTCTTTTTTTTTATTTTAAATTTCTAGTTGCTGTGTCCTGTGCTTTAGTTCAGCTCTAGCATGCATGTGGTATGTTCAGATGTTTGGTGCTGTTACAGTGCTGCTGTCAGGTGTGCTGTGTGTGATTCTCTAAATGCACACAGTGAGCAAAAAACAGAACTTCTGATCCTTGTGAGCTGTTGCTTCTAACTTTAAATTGATGTAACAGCTTTTCCCATTATTCACAGCTGCAGCCAAGATACAGAGCTTGTGAACAAGTTCACCCTTGTGTCAGGCTTGAAGCCAAAGTGATTATGTGAAGATGAGCTGGAAAAGGTGCTTGTAGGGTAAAATTTGAGATGTGTGTCTCTTTGCTGAAGAGATGGCTCACTGAAAAGCCTGCCTGCATGTGATACCATGGAGCCATGGTACTGTGTGATGTTCTTTCCCTCTGATTACTGATATGGATGCACTTGGTGGTGCAGGGAGCTGCAGATGATGTTTCCCTGAATGCTGCTGGTTGCCCCATCATCCTGTCTACCAATATCTTGCAGCCCTGCAAGCGGAAGTTGTTCCTTGATGTTGCAAGCTTGCCAAAGTAGCAGTTGTTAAGTGGTATTTTGCTATTGCATCAGCAATTTTTGCTATTGCATTCAGGGTCCCCTGAATTGCTGCTTTCCTGCTTTGTGTTCTGAAATTTTCTCTCCCCCCACCTCGATATTCATCAGAATTGGTGGCTACTAAATACCTGGTCCCCAGTGGCATGTGTAAAATACTGAGCCTTTTAATACTGATAAACTGCCGTCCCTACACTGAGTTTTTGTCATTGTCTGGGCTCTGCCTAATTAGATTATCTGGATAGATGACAGGACAGCTTTCCTGTTTGCTGTCACTGTTTATCTCTTCCTTGGATCCTCTGTTGTAGGATTAGCAATAGAAAATAAAATCATAGTGGTTGAACTTAGGCTGGGACAATGATAAAGCAAATTATTTATAGTTCTGAAAACCTGGGAAAGGAAACAATTGCAACCTGAATTAAACCTTTAAAAATATTTAGCAAAATAGACAGTTCTAGACCTTTTTAGGCTGGTGGGTAGAGCTGGTTTAAATATTTAATTTGACAAAATAAAAATACTATCTTGGATCTGAAATGCTTTTATTCCCTGTGTCTTTGTTTAAAAAAAAAAAAGAATTGAGGAAGTCTTTCAAATGAAAACTGTGTTGATCAGAGAAGATGAAACTTTGTAAGTTCTTTTGTTTAAACAATTAGTCCTACAGAGAACTTTAGGTCACTTCTGAAAAAACCTGGAATGCTTTTACGCTGCCTAATCTCTGGCATATTGACATTTCGCATCCAATTTTTTCCTCTCCTCTGAAGTTAATCCTCTGAATGTGATGGATTTGTAATTCAATCTGGAAGGCACATGGAAAAAATTAGTGGCCTTTGCCTATTAGGGATCTGAGAGACCTTGCACAAGGGTACTTTGCTGGTGGAGTGCATCTTTGTGCTTTTTTCAGCCTTGTGAAATCACACCTTGTGAAGCAGGGCTCTGAGCTGTTTGTTCCCCATGCCTTGCCCCATCCCTTGTCCTGTGTAAGAAGTTCACCAGGAAAATAATGCTTTGAATGGAAGCATCAATGATGTGAACGTTTGAGCTGTTTACTGCCATAGTAGTTTGTTGCAGAGCCATGTAGCTGGTGGAGTCTGAGCAGCACAAGCCTCTTCATTGCTCTGAAAAGAACCAGGTGGCAGGGGAATGGAGACTGCTTAAGGAGTCACCATAGTAAAGCTGATTGAAGAGATTCCTGCCTTGGTCACCTATTCTCCCACTTGTGCTGGAGCTTTGTGGCTCTCAAGTCTGGGACAGAATACGTTGAGAGTGCCTTAGAAATGGAGGAGTTTTAACAGAGAATAGCATCTTTACTGTGTCTGCTGGAGGATTTTACACCTAAGTAGCTAAAGCCTAGTTCTGTTTATGGACTTAATTTTTTACATGGTAAGCAGAATCTTCAATTGCAGCACAAAACTATTAATGGTTTGTGGAAGTTGAAATCAATTTGTTTGTGTTCTCATTAGCTGGTTGGGCTTCCGGCATAAAAATAGCCTTTCATCATGTACTGTTTGTTTCTAACAAGGGCTGCCCTGAGTACCCTGGTGCTTTCCTACAGCATATCCTGTAGCTGTTGAAATTTTCTTTTCAAGTGCCTGTCCAAATTGTGACTCAGGGCAAGGGTAGAGTTCCTGTCTGAAGTTTTCCTTGTTCATGTCTTTTAATCACTGAAGAGATAAATCAGTGCTAAAAATCAGATTTCCTTAAATAGCATTGCAAGAGCAGGTGCTGTGATTTCTGCAGCATAAGAGAAGCTTCAGAAAGGTACATGGAGTGTAGAATCATAGACACATTTAGGTGGAAAAGATCTTTAAGATTATCAAGTCCATCTGTAATGTAACATTGCCAGGTTTATCACTAACTCATGTGCATTGTCAAAGGCCAGTGTATTCTCAAGGACACAGTTGCAATGATAGATTTTTTCTATTACATGGATCCTAAGCTTGCATTTGCTCTGGGAGCATATTTGGCTGGAAGCTCATCACAGTCAAGGTAAATTTGGTAAGTTGCCCTAGACCATCTCAATAGTTGAATAGAAATTGGAAACAATAAATAGTCAAAAAACATGTCTATTGTTATCTGTGTGGTTTGGTAAATGTGATGGATTAACAAATAGAATTAAATCTGGTGATTATAGAGCTTGTGGAAAATGACAGTGACAGAGTCAATCTTGACTTGGGTGAGCATACTCTGCTGGGTGGAAAACTGGCTGGATGGCTAAGCCCAGAGAGTGGTTGTGAGTGGGGTGAAATCCAGCTGCTGGTCTTCTGGAGAGCAAGAAGGCTCAGCAGAGGGATCCAGACAAGGCTGAATCCATGGGCTGAGGCCAGTTGTACGAGGTTCAACAAAGCAAAGTGCTCAGTCCTGCCCTTGGGGCACAACACCCTCAGGCAGTGCTACTGGCAGAATGGTTGGAAAGCTGCCCAGGGTAAAAGGATCTGGGAGTGCTGGTCAGCAACAGCTGAACAGGATCCAGGGTGTGCCCAGGTGGCCAAGAAGGCCGATGGCATCCTGGCCTGGATCAGCCGTGGTGTGGCCAGCAGGAGCAGGGCAGGGATTGTCCCCCTGTACTGGGCACTGCTGAGGTCACACCTCACATCCTGTGTTCAGTTCTGGGCCCCTCAGTGCAAGAAAGACATTGAGGGGCTGGAGCGTGTCTAGAGAAGGGAAACTGAACTGGAGATGTCTGGAGCACAAATCTGATGAGGAGTGGCTGAGGGAACTGAGGTGTTTAGTCTGGCGAGAGGGAGGCTGAGGAGAGACCTTCATGTTCTCTACAACTTCATGAAAGGAGATTGTAGGGAGGTGGGTTTCTGTCTCTTAAGTGACAAGCAGTAGAATGAGAAGAAATGGCCTCAAGCTGCAACAGGGGAGGTTTAGGATAGTAGGAAATCTTCACTGAAAGGCTTATCAGGCACTGCGAAAGGATGCCCAGGGAAGTAGTGGAATTGCCATCTCTGAAAGTGTTCAGAAGGTGTGTGGATGTGGCTCTTGGGGATGTGGTTTAGGGGTGGGCTTGTCAGTGCTGGGTTAATGCATGTACTCAGTCTTAAAGGTGTTGTTCCAGCCTAAGCAGTTCTGTTATTCTAATCAACGATCCTGTCTCTTTTAAATTTCTGGTATTATTTATTTACGTCTAAGACTTTTCAGTTAGTGGATTTACACAGCCTGATGAAAAAAGGTGCAGCTTACATCTCCCTGCTCTTCCACAGAGCACCAAATGATTATGCATTTCAACAGAGGGGTGCAAATCTTCAGTCTCTGCTGTTCTTGCACAACTATCAGCCTTGAAAGCAAGGAAACACCTCATTCCTTGCATTTAAAATGAAAAAGATGAAACAAAGCTAAGCTTGATTTTCTTATGGGTTTTTTCCCCTCCCTTTCCTGCACTGAGAAGGGGCAAACAGAGAATCTTAGTAGGTACTGGTGGGATGAAACCTCAGTCCTGGCAGGCTCAACAAAGTTTGCCCCTCACCCTCTCCTCCTTTGTTATACAAACATGGTAAGAAAGGCCCTGCCCTCATGAACTTCAAATTTGAATAGAGGAAGCAAAGGTTATAAGAAGGAACAAAACTGATAGGGCCAGCTGACTGGAATCCCCCACAGCCCATCAGGAGTAAAAGCAGGAATAGAAACACATAGTGAAATCCCAAGGAAGCTAAGGTCCACACTGCTGTTCACACAGGAGGATATCCTCAGGCTATCCTGTATCTTCCTGTCCTCAGGAAATAATTCAGACAGGATGAGCCCTCAAAACAACTCCATGGACATGTGGAGAGTAAAGCATGACTTAAAATCCCCTGGCTTCTCACCAGTAAAACAACTGGCTTGATTCACATGGAATATCCAGTTTGGGAAAATAAAGCTATCATGTAGAGGATTGAAATTCGAGGCATCACAGAAAGCCTTTCAGATGCTCACACTCTTGCCAGAAACCCGAAAGGATAAAACCATCAGGTGCTGATTTACCACCTCAAATGGTATTAGATGCTTTTGGTTAAAAACTGCCCTTTGAATTAGAGTCTTTTTTGGGAAAGGCTTGGCTTTGCTGCCCTGTCTCTGTAGTCACTGATGACCTTGAGGTGCTGCTGAGAAGGAAGCGGGTTTTAGCCCACATGTCCTGGTTTGTCTTTGTACTCATTATCTGAGTTCCTGAATACTTCCAGAAGTACATTAAGCAGACTAACATCTGTACAATAACTAACATCTGTTGTGGTTTTTTGTCTGCTCTCCAGGGGAGATGTGTGGCAGAGTGGCTTGTTTTATTTTAAATGGACTTTTAAAATAGCAAAAAGCACATTACAAAAAACCCCACCTGGGGATAAGTAATCTTTGAGAGCTCAACAAAAGCACATGTTACATGTGCGCTTATAAGGTAAAGATACAGAAAGGTGCTGTATAGTTCAGACAGAAGGCACCAAGGTGGGATTTGGCCATTCCTCCCAGCGTGAGTTTGTTCAGTAAACCAGTCTGGGAAGGTGCCTTGCCCTGAGCTGATGAGCTGTGCTTCTCTGTAGAAAGTTTCTCTGAGCTGAGGGATCAAAGCTGCTGACCTGAGCCTTCAGTCTGGTGCTCTCATCAGCCTCGTGGGCTCAGTGCCTTGTGCTGCCCACTGATGTTTGCCATCCAGCTCAGGGAGTGCAGTTCCCAGCAGCCCTGCCTTGGGTAGTGCCTACAGTCTTCCATCAGAGCTGCCTGCCTCGCAAGCCATCTGTTGTGTGTTTGTTTTTATTTTCCCCAAATGCTTTGTGAGTCTTTGGATTCAAAAGTGTGCAGGAGAATAGGAGGCTTTCTTAGTGGAGCGGTGTTCACAAAGGTTTTTGTATGTGGAACTGAAATGTAGGCGTTCACTTTGCCATCCTGCCTGCCTCAGCTACAAGAGTTTCTCTTTAGGACTTACTCATAACTTATGAGTTTCAGTGCTGCTTTTTGTAATTTTATCCTTCCTCTTATTAGTATCAGAATGACTGTTCTTGTGTCAGTAGATCATACTTTCATCTGTTCATCAGCATCACTGACGGATAACTGTGTTGTTATTTTTAACCAAACTTGCCAGATAGTCCTGTTTACAGAGGCTTAGAACTTTGGGCTGAGTAAGTGGTTTGCATTAATTCTAGAATAGTTTTGTATTAGAAGGGAACTTCACCATCATCTCTTCGAACCTCCCACACAAAGCAGGGCCAATTTCAAAATTGTTTAGGATTGCTGAGCACCTTGTACTGACTGCTGACATCCTGAGCACATTTGTAATTATGAAAATTTTAATTGGAAAACCCACATATCTGCTAGTATACCATTACCATTGTTTTAACCAGCAGTTAAGGTATTTTAAATGTGTCCTAAACAGATTTTTTTTTCCTTTTTACTGTTGTCTTCTGGTTGTAAAAGTCATTGCTTTTATCTTACTGCTTTTGCATAAGAGTGGGGAAAAAAAACCCCCAAACTTTTCTGGCTCAACTTTTTAATGACATCTGCTTAAAGAAAAAAAATCTACAAAAATATTTGGTTGATTTGAGTGCTACAGTAGGCTTCACACAGTGCTACAGTAGGCTTCACACAGTTGCAGGTCCGTTCTATAAGGAACGGTGAAATAAAGCAATTGTTTGAATGAGACCCTGCAGCTCCTGTGCACTGCCCGGCGCTCCTGCTGCACAGTTTGGCTACACAACAGCTCCATCTGCTGTTCCTGAGCTGCAGCTTTCCCTGCCTGTCCAAGCCTTTCACCTCACAATTTTGTAGTGATTCTTGGCCTTTTTCCCTTTGGCTTGACAGATTTTAACACAGTTTTTACTCTTGTGAGAAGATACTCCTTGGGATACCTCCACACTGTGTTTTGATGTTCTGAAATTGGAATTTCTTTGAATTTCTTGGCCATCTTGGTCACCACCATTTGTGACATTTTCTTCTCTGTCTGCTTTACAAAGATTAGGTTTTGTTTTGATTTGGATATTTTTTTAAATTGCTGTATGTCTTACCCTTGCAAAGACAAGCTACCACAAGATATGAAGCCCCCATAATCTGGAACTAAAGGAGTTCTGCTCTTAGCTGAGTAATGGCTACTTGTGATTTCTCTCTCTCTCTATTTTTTTTTTTTTTTTTCCCTGAAGAAGTCTGGATTTGTGTTTATTCTGCCTGGGACCTTACATGTGTCCACGGTTGGATGTGCTGTGAATATGATGAACAGAGGCAGTTAAGCTGTTGTGGGAGTATCAAATTTCTACAGACTGAAAGAGAAATAGGAAAGAGCAACATGGCTGGTGGCAGTGAGGGAGTGTACAGCCTGTCAGAGTCAAGACAGAGAATTATGACTCTGTTCAGCATGGTTACTAAAACCACCAAAAGAGAACTTAAATTCCTGTATTTTTCTCCCTCTTGGTTTTTGAAAGACAAACTCACTAAAGCATTGTGATTTTGTGGTTTGTTTTGGGGAAGTAAGCTTGCAGATCACATTGGGGAAAACTGCAGTAAATCATATCTCTAAAGAAAACTAGCCGTATTTTGGGAAAATAGGTGCATGTTGGAGTATCACTCTCCTAATTTTCTAGTTCCTGTGAAATAGGAATAGTAAGATGGGTTTTAGAATCTGTTCTGCACAATACCCCATAAGCTCAGCCTGATATTAAAAATTTTCTCTGGTTTTTTGTTTGCTGGTTTGGTTTGTTTGTTTGCTTGGGGTTGTTTTGGTTTCTGCTTTAGTTTTCCCTCTGCACTCTTTTTTTGTCCATTGCATGTTAAGCTGCCTGCACTGGCAGATATCTTTGTAGTTAAAAAAGTTGAATACTTTTTGGGCTGTAGTCCTCTAGTTGGCATTCTGGCTTCAGGCAGGAAGGATGCAGAGCCAAGTTATAAATCTAAATATTTAATTTTAGATGATTCCATAAAAGGCAAGCAGGACACATGGGCCTGTTTTTCCTATCTCTGTCAAGCAGCCAAACAAGACATTTTAAATAGAAATAGAATTTCTCCCATTTACAAACAGTCATGGAACAAAAGATGTGTTAGTTGTACTTTCTAATTGTGTTGGAGTTTATCAAACCATGTGGTGACTTTTTGGATGTGCCTTAACTGATTGTTCTCTTTAATTGTCCCAAGGTCTTATGGCCAGAGACTTTTTCAGTTGCTGACTTTGTTCTGCCTTTCTACATTTAATCACTCTTAATAGGTGAAACTAATAACTGTGCAGGGGAGTTGTCAGCATGAAACAAGCCCAGTGTGTGTTTTCAGAACTGAAGTTCAGTGAAAGAGTCCTTAAATATGCATGATAGCATTACCATGTACTTATGAGTAAGGAGCAAATGGCCTCCCTGAGCAAAGCTGTGAAGGTACATTAAATGGTTTTATTTGGGTCTGGAAGCAGTCACTGAAGTTACTTATTGAAAGCAAAGACTTTGTCTTTCATATCTGTCCACACCATGCCCAGACCTGCATCTGCTCCTGCTGTTGTAGTGGTGAGCTGCAGCACAGCCTCCTCCTGCTTGAGTCCAAGAGTGAGTAACCCGTGAGGGAGTTCAGAAAAGATATTTTGCAGCAGACTGCACATCTGAAATAAGTTCCTGTGCTCTCTTTGACTCAAAGCAAATATAAGTACTGGGTGTGGAGTAGCTGGATCCTGCAGCTGAAGCATTAGGCTTTTCTGAGTTACTGTGATAACAGCAAACGCTTGGATTTGGGTGAGATCTGCTGCTTTTCAACTTTAACTTGCAGATGGTCCCAAAATAGGGAATGTGAAAGTTTGTTTCCTGTAGCATCCGAGAGGTGTGGCAGAGTTTGTGTGTGAAGGCAGAGGGTTGGGTGAGCAGAGATCCCCGAGCCAGCAGATGTCAGGCTGTTACCGCCAGCAGGAACTATGACAGGAAAAGGTGGATTGATGCACTGGTGAAAGTCAAAATTGGGAAGCTAAAACTCATCTTCAGCTGATGAATAAAAGTAGTGAAGAACAGTGAATACATGGTAATTAAGTAGGATAGGTGTGGAGTAATTCTGTGGTTTGATTTATTTTATATTTCATAGTAAAGGCCTGTATGGGTATTCAGAATAAGATAATGCCTATGCAGGGAGTTAACTCTAAAAGCAATGGATAAACTTTCCAGTGTGGATGAATTCCAGGGGAAGGGTTGAGGTGGATGGTGAATACAAAGCAGTGTGAGTAAAAGCTGGGAAAAAAATGATCTTGGGAATTGAATTTCTAAGGAGAGAATAAATCTAACACTGTGGGGTTTGGGTTAAGGGGCATGATGTATATAGGCTGGCAATATTTGTAGAGCAGTGGTAAGCAATAAAAACACACTTTCTAGCAAGAATCTGTTTAAATTTAATTCTTATGCCAAAAGGAGGAGATAAAGAAGAGGTGGGTTTTCTGTTGGTTTTAGTTTTGGAGTTCTTTTTTGTTTAGTTTGATGGTTTTTTTCAGGTTTTTTTTTAAGAACTAGGCTAGTAAGGTTTTTCTGAGACTCAAAACATCCTGTGATGACTCTTTTTACTTTTTTATTGCAAGAGGTACTTTGTAACCTCTCAGCAGATTTGTCTGACTTCCTAAATATATTTAGAATATCTGGTGTTAAGTAGGATGCTATAAAAAGGGCATGGATTTTTTTCTTAATGGCTGAAAATAGCATTTCTTCTTCTGTATATACGATATATGTAATTTTGACTATTTTTTCACAAAGCAGAAATAATTTTATGAATTAGGAATATAAATTAATTAAATTACATATATTTTTAAAAATGTTATCTCTCGGTTAGAGGAGTCAGCACTCGCAGTGGTCTCCAGGATCAGTTCTAGCTTTCTGAACATGTTGCTGATGCCTGTTCCTACAGATTGATCACTTTGGATTTGATGAGAATCGCACATTCCAGCAGCGGTACCTGGTGGCAGATCAGCACTGGAAGAAGGACAATGGGCCAATACTGTTCTATACAGGCAACGAAGGAGACATCGAGTGGTTCTGTAACAACACGGTATGTGGGAGATAGCGGGGTTACAGCCCTACCTGACAGTAATGGAGCACTGAAAAAGTGGGGAGGAACAAGAAGACAGTCACAGAAGGTCTTTGAAAGGGAAGTTTGTAATGATTGCTGTGATTGTCATAGGAAGAGGAAGCTGAACAAAAGCACAGAAAAAGTTTAAGGGGGCTCAGGGTCCTATTTGAAGCCCAAACAAACCAAAGGGATACACTTGTATTAAATTCCTGAAGCAGTAAAGAAAATTTCTGGTGGAAACACCTTAGTTGTCCTGAGCTAACAATTCAGAATTTTGGATCAAATTAAATTTATCCTAGTGCTTTAGATTCCCTAAGTAAAATGAAAGGTTTTCATGTTTGGATTTTTGTTTCTCTAATAAGAAAAATAGGAAGGGAGTTGGAAATCAAAGCTAGGTAATTCGTGTTCTCTGCAGTACCTGTGGAAGTTTTTGCTTCCCTGACTGATACAAATGCAGAATGGAGTGTGTGGGTATTTTTCAGCCATTTCAATACAAAGCCCAGTAACACAACAGGAGGTGGCATGTGCTGAGCTCAAAGCCACCAAGGGCTGCTTGCATGCATTATGCTGCCAGCAGATGATTTCTGTCTGCTTCTTCTCATAGCTGGTGGTAACAAACTGTTATCAACAAGTAATAGCAAGTTGTACTTATTAGTTGAAAATAACTGTATTGCAATGCTCTAAATTATTCCTTATTGCCAAACAAGTGTTCTGTTTTCTGTAATGTAGTCCTAGGACAAATGCTTTTCTCCTGTAGACTTCTTTATTTCCTGTGCTATAGCAGTTCTGTTTGAATTGCCTGTGTGTAGTCACAAAACAAGGATACTTAATATTTCCCAGCATTGATACATACATACTGTCTTTGTATATATCACCTTCTCTAGGTTGATAGCTGTTTTGTGTGTTTTCTTACTTAAATGATACCTTAAAACTGAATTGCACTCTCTTTCTACTGGCATTTTGATAGTAATATCTTTTGAATCAAAGAATTGGAATACACTAGACTAAAACTAGAGATTTTAAAACAAGTTGGATCAATTATTTTCAATGTCTGTTTTCCTCCAACCAGGGTTTTATGTGGGATGTGGCTGAAGAACTTAATGCCATGTTGGTATTTGCTGAACATAGATATTATGGAGAATCTTTGCCTTTTGGGAATGAGTCTTTCAGTGTAAGTGTCATCTTTTGCCTTCCTAATAAAAGTATTCCATACAAACATAATTCTGCATATTTTAATTCTTACCAGGGCAATGAGTGTTAACTTGAGTAAGATGTAACTTTTTTGTAACTATCAATTCTAGGGTAAAAAAACAAACCCAAACCTAGAGTTTGGGGGTTTTAGTGCTTCAAGGGACACCTGCTAAGAATATCTCATTTTTTCTCAGGCACAGATCTAGACCTGTGATTTTAGCTGTAGACCTGATTTTATCTGTTGCTGCTGTGGGGGATAGAAAGACCTGCTGGAAACCACTAGTGCTATCCATAACCTGCCTTCTTTCTCTCAGGATTCCAAGCATCTCAATTACCTGACATCAGAACAAGCTCTGGCAGACTTTGCAGTACTTGTTGAGTACTTAAAGACGACCATTGCAGGAGCCCAGCACAGTCCAGTCATAGCTATTGGAGGGTCTTATGGAGGAATGCTTGCAGCCTGGTTCAGGATGAAGTATCCCCATGTGGTGGCTGGGTGAGTGTGCTCCTCCTGCTTCAACAGAGCAGGCATTTGTTACTTCTGTGCTATAAATATTACTGCTCTGGGAGAAGTACCATAATTCAAGCTGGCTTGAATTTTTCAGTACTGGGAGAAGGAATCAGGTTACTTTGAATTTGGGAAGAGGCACTGTTTGCCTAACAAAGGCAGCTGTAAGTCAGCAGGTACTGCATGGTGTATTTCGTCAGAGTTATCTGTTAGATTTGTGAAGGCAACATGTGAACACTGGCTTTGCACCTAATTTTTTTAGGGTACCTAGAGCGTGGTGTCCAAGTTGAATTATAAATGCTGCTTAGATAGTGGCTGTGGGGAGGGTATGAGAGACCATTTTGCAGGGGTTCAGGATCTTTTTGTGCTCCTTTGCAGAGCTCTGGCAGCCTCTGCCCCAATCTGGCAGTTTGGTGATTTGGTTCCATGTGGCACATTCTTCAGCGTTGTGACTGATGATTTCAAAAAGAGTGGCACAGGCTGCTCAGAGAGCATCCGGAATTCCTGGAAAGCTATTAACCACCTTTCCTCAACAGGTAAGACCTCACCAGTGCTTTTTCAAAGAATAATAATGATGAGGAGTGTGTTATGACTTTCACCTGTGTGTGTCTTGGGTTTTTTGGCACTCTGTTCCTAGTACTGAAAACTGCCTAATGAACCTAGCACTACTTTTAAATGTCTATTTTGTTGTATCACAGATTTCCTTCAGGCCTGGTGGGATGCAGAATCCAGGTCCAGACATTCCTAAGATCAGATAAGAACAGACTTCAGATCAGAACCTCAAGGCTTATATTCCTTCTGACAAAATAGACCTGATAGTCATTAATATTAAAAAGGTACTTTTTGTCAACTGAGGCATTCAGGAAAAGAAAATTACTGTAGTCATTATGAACTCAGTGATAGGGACTCAGTTGGACTTGAGAATATTTCCCAACCTACATGATTCTGTGATTATACAACTACCTGAAAAGAGGTTGTAGGGAGCTGCTAACTAAAATTCGATCTGCTGCGCTTGTATGTGTGGAACAGTTTCACTAAATTAGTCAGACTAAGTGAAAATATATTTTAGTAGCAGTACAGCTGATGTACGTGTTAATGGTACAATACACTAAATAAATATTGTTTTATCCATTTATTTTTATTAAAGATGCAGGTTTGCAGTGGCTTTCCAACACATTTCATTTGTGCAGCCCCTTAAAAACTCTTCAGGATGCTGCTATATTGAAAAATTGGCTGAGTGAAACATGGGTAAACTTGGCTATGGTGAATTATCCCTATAAAGCTGACTTCTTGCAGCCTCTGCCAGCTTGGCCTATACAGGTAATTTAGAACCAGTATCTTGCAGAATTGACTATTCGGCTTAATTTATTCTCCCCTCCTCTCCCAGCTTTCACCTTTTCCTTTGTTTTCTTGGCTCCATACAAGCAGTGTGCTGAGAAAAGACAACCAAGATAATATCTTGTGCATGAGCTGGTTTGTTGCCTAACTGCCACATGTAGGTCTAATAGGTTATATTAACAGCTTAGGAGAAAAAAAGTGCCAGGGATGACTGAGAAACCTCAGCTGTCCTGCAGAGCTGTTCTTGAGTAGCAGAAATGCTGCACAAAAAGCACATGCAATTAGTTTCTGATGTGAGACTTAGCTGACAGAGCTTACAACTGAACAAGTTTTGAGCCTATGTCCTTTTTGATGTGGGAAGGCTAGTGGGAGACAAAATGTGGAATTCCACAAACATATTCCTTGCAGGGTCCCTTCTCAAAGCAGAACCTCTTTTTACACTTGCAAGCTTGTGCAGTTCTGTTTATCCAAGATTTTTATATATGGAGTATTCTTTTGTTTTAAGACTCTGGCTCAATTTCCCTGCAGGACTTTGGGTTACTGTGTAAGGCAGGTGAAGCAGGTAAGATATAAGTATTTTAGGCAGTAGTTAATTATAGAAAAAAAATCTTTCCCTTGTGTAGAGCTATCTGATGGAGGAGAGAGGGAAATTCATCTGTCCTGTGTGGTTGTCTGCAAAGAACAGGATAAACACATTGAAAATTAATTTGGCTTTTTTATCGGTCTGAAAGAACCAAGAAACATGCTCATCTCCACCACTGTCCATGTTACCTCTGTTTAACTGAGGTATAAACCTAACCCAGAAAACGCCACTACCCATCTGGACAATACTAATGTATAAAATCTGATTTATATAGGCTGTTTAAAAAAAAATCAGGAAATATAAAGTTTCAGATTCCTCATAGTTGCATGCATCACACATATGTGTTACTGCTTTTTGTGATAATCAGTGTATAATTTCATAGACACTTTCTGGAAGTGGTCTGACTGTACTTGGAAAAGAAATTAATATCCTACCAGGTGTCATGTATCAATATTTAATTCCTATAGATTGAGACTACTTCTCTCTTCATTGCAGGAAGTCTGCAAGTTCTTGAAGGATCCCAGTCTCTCTGACAAATTGTTGCTGCAGAATGTTTTCCAGGCAGTAAATTTGTATTACAATTATACAGGAGAAGTATCATGCTTAGATGTGTCGCAGACTGCAACCAAGAATCTTGGTGAAATGGGTTGGTACTACCAGGTATGCTCACTAATCTTTATAAATTGCAAGTCAATGTTGGTTTTTTGACCTATACCTGATAAGAATTGTAATTTAGCTGTCAATATCTTGTGCCAGATTTATTGATGTACTGATGACAAACATAGTTACAAACCAAGTATGACTGTAGTGGGGAAGGCAAGGCAAAAAAGAGAAGCAGCTTTCCCTGGAGGTTTAGATTATTATCCAGCTGCTTGTTGAGTTTCAGCTGTTCATATAGACTGGAAAATGATTTACAGCAGACAACTGTAACTTGGGTACAGCAGTCAGCTGTATGAGTCTAACAAGGCCAAGTGGTGGGTCCTGCCCTTGGGGCACAACAACCCCATGCAGGGCTAGAGGCTGGGGGCAGAGTGGCTGTAAAGCTGCCTGGTGGAAAAGGACCTGGAGGTGCTGGTCAACAGCAGCTGAACATGATCCAGGGTGTGCCCAGGCAGCCAAGAAGGCCAATGGCATCCTGGCCTGGATCAGCCATGGTGTGGCCAGCAGGACCAGGGCAGGGATTGTCCTCCTGTGCTGGGCACTGGTGAGGCCACACTTCAAATCCTGTGCTCACTTCTGGGCCCCTCAGTGCAAGAAAGACATTGAGGGGCTGGAGCATGTCCAGAGAAGGGAAACTGAGGTGTGTCTGGAGTGCAAGTCTGATGAGGAATGGCTAAGGTGTTTAGCCTGGAGAAAAGGAGGCTGAAGCAAGAGGTTTATGCTCTATACAGCTCTCTGAAAGGATATTGCAGGGAGGTGGGTTTCTGTCTCTTAAATAACAAGCAGTAGAATGAGAAGAAATGGCTTCAAGCTGTACCAGGAGAGATTTAGATTGAATATTAGGAAAAATGTCAAGCACTGAAACAGGTTACAAAGGGGAATGGTGGATTCACCATCCTGGAGTTTTTAAAAAGATACTAAGCATTTAGCTACATGGTTTAGAGGTGGACTTGGCACTTTTTGGTTTATGGTTGAACTCAGTCTTTCAAAGTCTTTTCCAATTCTGTAGTAGTTAAGTAGTAATTACTGATCAAATGTTGTTTGAGTGTTTGAGCCTTCTTTTTAAGTACTGCAGTAACAGCTATTGGATGTTCTCCTGGGAATATACTTTATTGACCTGCTCTTTTTTTTAGGTTTGCACTGAGATGGTGATGCCCTTATGCACAGATGGTGTCCATGACATGTTTGAGCCTTCAAAGTGGGACTTTGATGCATTTTCAGAAGAGTGTTACAGAATGTGGGGAGTGAGGCCTCGCCTCTCTTGGATTCTTTCCATGTATGGAGGAAAAAACATCAGCTCACACAGCAACATCATCTTCAGGTAAGCCTTGTTTCAAGTGATAGTGTAAGTCTTCCACCAGTATGGGTTTCCAGTGTAGAGAATCTGCCCCAAGTAGCAAAGGGATCTGTCTCCAGCTGAATAAATGATGGGCATGCTTTGTGTTGCTATTGAGACTATAATGGTCAGTCTGCAGTGGCCAAGGAAGCCAACTGTTCTGTTACTGCCTGTGTGACTCTAAAAAAGAATCTGGGCTGGGATTCTGCCAAACATCTTCTTTCCATGTGGATTCCTTCTTATCTTGTGGTGAAAATCCAAGTTTCCCATGCTGGTAAATTCCTACTTTTATGAACCCAAAACACCATTGCTTACATATAAAAGGAAAGTTTGAATGAGTTCTAGCTATAACACAGAATCTTGGTCACTAAAATTATAGCCTTGTGAAGGAGCTGGCATGGCATTCCTTTTTCCCTTTGATACAGAAAAGAGAGGGAAGTAACTTTGGGAGTTTTTCTATTACTGCCAACAGCTTTTTCTTGTAGTGGCATTTAGGCAAGTTTCAACAAACTTGTGTAAGCTCCAAATACAAAGATGTTTCTATTTTAGTAAGGAATACTAGTAATACAACAAAAGTTTGTCTGGAACACTTTTGTATGTGTACAAAAAGTGAAAGAAATGTTTCAGTCTAGCACAAAAAAACTAGTCCATGCTGCTTGCTCTCTATTGAGCCTTCACTTTCCTGATTTTTAAGATTAAACTCTGCTGTCTTTAAAGGGAGGTTAATGTGGTTTTACTTATGCTGTGAGGTGATCCAGGTGAGTACTGTCTATCCATCAGGTTCTTATGTGGTAGGGAGGTGTTCCACAAACCCATTGAGGCCTCAGGAGTCCTGACTTGGAGTACCCATTGCCTACTGTGGGAAGTTCCTGGATATGTATTCCTCTGTGTTCTGGGTAAAATTTTTCAAGACCTTTTCATAAAACACCTTGCCAGTTGGTTTCTGTAAACCAACCTCAGAATTAGTCTTTTGGATATGGTAGATAGGTATGCATTCTAAAAGTAGAAAGTTCTCACTTGAATTGGGGATTATCTTCTGGATTGCAGCTGCTAGTATCAGTCTGTTTAGCTGCGAAGGCCTTTTGCTTTCTGCTTGTTTGCCTCTTGCTGTTTCTGTCCCTGCAGGATATCTACTCTGGAGTGAGAAATCCCACCCTCTTTTGGATAACTTTTTAATAAAAAAAATTTGTTGGATTCACTTAGTTTCTGCAGAGTGTTGCTTATTTCCAGGGCTGCACAGCTCTGTACAGTAGAAATCTGCTTTGTAAGCGATAGACAAGCAAACAAATCTAAATAAGTGTTTAAGAATTTATGCCAGCTGAAGGAGCTGGAAATGAGAAAAGCCTGAAAGCAACCAAATGAATGTTAAAGTAGTGCTGTACACACAAAGCTTTTGGATCTCAAGCTGGGATGTTTCTCTTCAAACAAATACATTGTCAACACTGTACATTTTATATAAGAGCCTTTTATCCTCAAACACTGCAGAGTGCTTTACAAAAAAACATCCCAGTGTTTACCAGGGGATGTGGCTCCCTGTGGGGTGAAAAGGACTGTGTTTCAAGTGACAGGCAACTTGCACAACAGCGTAGTGCAGGAAGGGAAAAGTACTCCATCTAAAGAGAACCACTGTAGGGTGGATTTATCCAGACACAGTGGGATTTGGCCAGGATGCTTAAACTGCTGCTGCTGCTTCTCCCTCTGTGAGCAGTACATCACTCTGCACAGTCACACTGTTGTTTGTACTGTGTGGGATTAATGCAGGGAATTCTGTTGCCATTCTGGTACCTTCCTGGAGTTATGCAGTGTATAAGGGACTACTTAGGCTGTGGGCAGGTGGTACTTGCTTGTCCTGGGCAGTACATCTTTATTAAAAGTACTCTGAGGAAACTGGAGCTTTCAGAACAGTTTCCCCTTTCCCTTCCAGCAATTCTCAGTCTTCTTACTGGAACATGCTGTGTACTTGGTGTGGAACTGCTGCACTGGTGGAAAGTGCCATTTTAGTACTGTTCATACATGTGATGGCAGAGAGTTTGTAGCAGGTGTAGTGTCTCATCAGCAGTGTACTGTGGTAGTCAAAATCAGCCCAGCTTACATCAGACAGTATGAAATTTGGTGTGCATAGTCTAAAAATGTTTTGTTTTTTTTTTTCAATCTCAGTGAATCACACCTAAATTGTAGGCTTCTAAGTCAGGGCACCCACATACCCAGTTCTGCACTGGCATGGGAGAGGCAGAAAGTGAAGCCTCTGTGTTAAGAGATTCTGGTGCTCTGTGCAGAAGGGAGAATTGCTAGCACTAAAGATGGGAATGGAGACAGAGAAGGCAGAACAATGCATGGCTGAAGAGAAAAGGTTAGAGAAAAAGATTAACAGGAAATGTGACAATTGTGGAGGGTGGTCATGTTAAAAAAGGATGCAGACAGTGCTGCCACAATTGTGTAAAACTTCTGGGCAGGGCAGGAGGGCTGAGGAGACTGAAGAGAATAAAGGAAAGGGAACTGTGTGTTGTGGGATAGGAAGAACCCTATGTATGCTGTCAAGGAAGTATAGGAATTGGAAACAGGACTAGCATGCTGATTTTTGCATTCGTTTTTTTCTGAAGTCCTGCTTGCCTGGCCACTGCTAGAAAGAATTGTCTGACCTATTCTTTCTTTTCTTTTGCTTCTTTGGTTTATACTGGGAAATTCCTGTCCTGTGAGATGGGCAACTGAGTGCTTAGACACGTGCTTAGTTTTAACACATAAATAATTAATTCCAGTTGGAGGGATCTTAATGAGTAAAAACTTAAGATTTATGATTTTGTGGTGAGGCCTCCATCCCCCCTCCCTTCAAGTTTCTCTTCCCAAACTGCGTCAGTACCTCTGGTGCCATCCTTTGGAAAGAGGTGCAGAGGATGCAGCCAGAAACTCACAGAAAAGCCTGTGGCCTGCTTAGCTTCCACATGACTAGGACCAAAAGATCCAAGTTCATGTGCATCATGGGTCTCTCAGCAACTCATCCCCCTGTTGCCAAGGTGCTCTGCTGATTCAGGTGACCTTTTAAATCCAGTGCTTTTGGCTTATTGAGTGGCTCTCAATGCTCTTTGTTTTGCAGATACAAAATGTTTCTCTTGTCCTAAATCATATTTAGGATCCCTGAAAGTAAAGAACTACAGAGACTTAAGATTCTGTTTTGGTTTCTTTTCAGTGGTGAAACAAGTGAAATGTTAGTTTACACCCCATCAGGTTTTTATTCCTGTTTTTTTCTAAAAAAGCTTTTTTTAAAATTCATTATTTTACTGTTATTTTCTGGTGCTACCATTGTGGTATTTTTCTAGTGCATATCTTTGTGTCCAAGGATGTTTTCATTTCTTAGCTCCTTCTGGAAGTTTACCCTCTCATGCCACAGCCCATTTCTGACATTTCCTTTTGTGGGCAGATCCAGTGTTTTAACTGAGAAACAGATCTAGGTTTGTGTAGTTCCACAAGTATGTGGATGTTGCATTCTTTGTGCAGAAACATGGGCCATATGTGGGAAGAGCATTGCAGTAAAGGAAAATAAGGTGTAGTAGGGGTTATTGGGTCAAGTCCAAAGCTAAGAATGAGAGATGGAAAGTTCTTTCCCAGCTGAGCCATTGGCTTGCTCTATGGACTATTATTTGGAACCACATCTATAGTGTAAGGAATTTTTTAAATTGATTTGGGATGCAGGAGGAGGGGGAGTAAATAGTATTAAGTTGTCCTGTCACAGAGGAAGAGTAATTTTAGACAATTTTTAAGGGATAACATCTTCATTTTCATATGGTTGTTATTAAAGTCAGTGCACTAACAAACCATTCAAGCATTTCTTTGCAGAACCAGTTGGCACTCAGCTGAGACAGCAAAAGGTAGTGAGTAACTAAAGGGTCCAGTGACTAATTTGTTTATGGCAGACTGTGAAGAAGGAAAGTGAAGTGCTTGGGAATTTGGGCATGTTTTGGTAGAGGGAAACCTGAAACCTTTATGATAATTACAAGTGGTAGCCGATTTCTCTTGAGAGGCTCTTGCACTGTTACAGGTTTTCTGATTTAGCAGATAATTAATGAGAAATGTAGCCTTGCTTAAGCTGCTGATAGCTCCATACCTCTGTCAAGAAGGTGCTTCTTAGCAGAGGGGTGGGCATAAGACATGGGCTGAGGTCTGTTTCTGTTGCTGCACATGCAAAACAAGTAGAAATGTTGTGAGCTGCAGCCTCACTGCTGACTGCTGTGCACATAGGCCCTAATGAAATAGTCTTTCATTACAGCAATGGTGGCCTGGATCCGTGGTCTGCAGGTGGTGTGACCCAGAACATCTCCAATTCCCTGGTGGCAGTTGTGATCCCAGATGGAGCCCATCACCTGGACCTACGCAGCCGTAACCCTTTGGACCCCAAGTCTGTGCAGCAAGCTCGAGCCATGGAGATCTGCCTCATGAAGGAGTGGATTGAAAAGGCCAGGCACAGCCACTGAAGTGGTGCCGCAACAACTGTGGCCTTTACACCTCTCTTGGCTTTGCTGGGAGTGGGGCCAGGACTTGTGATATGGTCATTGGAGCATTTCCCTCCTGCTTCCTCACCTGCACCTGGTCACTATTGCTTGTGTGCACGAGAGAAGCAGGCAGCAGATGGATGGAGAGCATTCTCAATGATAAACTCCAGTTGAGTGCATGGATTGAGCTGCCTGCTCTGGTTTGCTTTCCTCTTCTGCTCTTCTCAAATGCTGTTCTTTACTACACAGTAAGAGGTTCCTGTTCTAGGCTTGCTGCCCTTCTCACTGCTCTGAGTGATTGTTCCAACTGCTGGTGTATCCAACAGTGGATTACATGGGAGTGCTGTTGGTGGTGAAACTCTTGCTGCCTCCAGTGTGATTGAACAGAAATCACATCTTACTCTGATTTTGGTGGAGAGGTAGGGAAGGCCTGGGGAAACTGGCTGTGCTGTTTGTAAGGGGGCTAAACAGCCCTTACCCTTTGGAATCAGTGTTGGAGAAGAAATATACAACCTTTTTCCTATTTAGTTTTCCAGCAGCTTTTTAATTGATGGATTTTTGTATTCTGTGCTGTATTGAATGGTCAGGGCTGGGCCCAGACTCACTCTGCTGATAACTGGCTGAGCATGCAGAATCTGCATTAGGATTTAATTTCTTCTTTTGCTATGAGTCCTAATTCTGAGATGTCTGTCACTATCTGTGATGATGGTTACCAAAGAAAACTGAGTATATTTTGTGTGTATGTTTGTATCCTTCACAAACACTTAGCTTTTTAAAATCAGGAAGCTTTTGAAGCTATTCTCTTTAAGAGCAAATGTGACACTTGTGCTGGCTACATCTTATGAAGTGACAAATAATTGAGGCTGTGCCTTGTGTGAGTTCTTCCCTCCTCTCCATTCTGTGTATTGTTCAAATTCTGCATGATCTGTTTGCTGATGGCTCTTCAATAAAAGCCTTAAAAAAAATTGTTTGCTGGACAAACTATTGAAAACACAGAATGCAGCTATTCCCTTGGATCAGCCTAAAGCCTGATGCTGAGCTCACCAAGCCAGGTGCACTGGGCTTTCTGTAAAGCTTCCAAACCAGACAAACTGCTCTGATTCATGAGACAGCATATTTGACATTAATAAATGGCTGGGGCAGTCCCCTTGTTTTCCTGCTCTGGCTTCATTCACACTGCAGCCCTTCTTCAGAAAGGATTCTTTGCAGTTTAAAGGAGAACTCCATTTTAGAGTGACTCAGGCAAGTCTTCATGTCCCCAGACCCTCAAAATTCCATCTCTGTTGAAAAGTTTTCTCAGCTTTGATGATACGCCTGATAGTTGAGTATTTTCTTAAGATCCCAGGTGGCCTTTTCTGATTCCAGTCTCCTCCTGTCCTCTGGGAACAAAGAGAGCTCAACACTGAATTTTTATCTTTTCAAACACTCCCGTGTATCTTCTTTCCAATAGGTTTTTTCCTCATCTAGTGTTAAACATGGCATTTATGTTCAGACTCTGCAGTCTGAACATCTTGAGCTTTTGAGCAAGGTGATTTCTTAAAGACTCCAGAAAACAAGGCCAGATAAGAACTACAGGGCTGAAGGATGAGCTGTATAGGATTTGCCTGAAACTTGTTGACTGAAAGCTGTTGGTGTTCCCCTTTTCCAATAGTTCCAGTTCTTTGCTGTAAATATACTCCAGACTCTCACTCATGGAATTTAGAATAACATATCATTGATTGTTTTGAAACAATTTATTTTATTTTTTTAATCAATTATGTTACAGCAGAGATTTTAGATTGTATCTTCTTACGCATTAATTGATATGTGGTAACATCCCGGTTTACTGCAGGACGAGGAATCAAGCCTGCGAGAGTTAATATAAATTTGGGCATCAGAAATTATTTAATTGAGCAAGCAAGATTCTGGTCCAGTTGTTCTCACTAGCCCACTCATTGCTCAGGGTGCTACTCTGAGAATTTTGGGATAAGCATTTCCATGTTGTGTGGATAAAAACATAAACAGCCCAGATTAACAGCTAGTCTGTATTATTAGTCAGCTTGTGTCTCCTCTCTCTCCCCTGCTGCTGAACTTACTGTCTCAGGAAACAGCTGCTGCTTTGTTGTATGGAAAACACTTTCTAGTTTCAAGCAGCATAAGTAATTTAAAATTTCAGTCCTCTTCCTCTTTTCACTCCTTTAATTAGCAAAAAAAGTCACCTTCCACAACATTTAGGGCAACATGCAATTTCTCAACTTTAAGTCTTGTGAAATGACACTTAAATTTTTTTTTCAGAGGGCTTTTGTTTGTGTTTTTCATTTATTTGGGAGCATGTTAATAATCTTACTATTCCATACAGTTTCTGTCTGTGAGACTGAGTCAAATGCCCTTTGGACCAGGTTCTTATTGGTTGGACCAGGTTATGAATTATGTGACTTGTTTTTGTGGTATTTTAAATTGATTTTACTTTTTTCACGTCAAGCTGAGTAGTCAAAACTTTAGGTCTTATCTCAAACATTCAGACTTTATCTTAAAATGCATTTACACATCTCTGAATGCTACCAAGGGACTGTCTTGTGGTTTGGCTCCCTCATCTAAATGTTGGCTCTCCTGTGTGTTTCATACAGGTGAGAACAAGTTAGGCCATAACAAATGGGTGATTTATCTCTCCAGGCATGTGATGATGGGCCATACTTCATCTCAGGCTTATGTAAATCCTTGGCTTGTGTCAGAAAGTACTGGAATTTAAGACTGTATGTTTCCTACATTAAAAAAATGCAGAAGGAAAAAGAGTTAATGTTTTCCCCAAACTATCAATCTTAGTGGTGAGTCTGCAGTTTGTATCAATAAAAAATGCATTAAAATAATGTTGAGTTTCTGGAACTGGATTTTGTTTTGTGAGGACATCAATTTTTATCCTTTGGCAGATTCCAAGTTCTGCAAGTGACGTTGCATGGTTTGTACTTGATTCTTGAGGAGTGGGGGAGAGCTGGTTACAGGAATCCTCAAGTCACTCACATGGCAGTCAGGGTGACAGATGGTGAGTCTGCACTCCTTTGGGAGTTTCTAACTTCAAAGCTTTGGCTGTGGTGAGGAGCAGGTGTATGAGCTGGCTGTTCTCTGTAGGTGACCACACTGAATGCAATCAAGCTACCTATAATAGGAAAAGTCCATTTTCCTTTTAAAAGCTTTCCCAGGCAAACATGCACTTCCCAAGTGTCTGTACTGTTGTGAGGACAGATCTGTAGTGTCCCCTAAACTGGCAAGGGGAGGCTTCAACCAAATAGTTAATAGGGCAGAGCTAAGGCTGCAGACTCTCGGGAAGGAGCTAAATAGGTTCTGCGACTCATTTTGTTCATAGGGTAATTGTAATTTTGAAAATTATCAAATATTTTGTCATCAAAAGAGTGTATAGAAAGGAAACTACCTCCAGGAGCATGGATTCTAAATCACAGGAAAAGTGAGTAGTTTTGTCTCCCATGCTGTCTGCCCACCAAGGATGTTGCAAAAAAATGTCATTATGCTTTAAATAAAGAGATTTCTTTTTCTACCTCTGCTCTTAAAAGGGTATTTAGCTGTTGTAAACTGAATCTCTAAGGAATCATGAGTGACCTAAAGAGCTTTTATATAGGTTAAAGACAGCAGATAGACACTTGGATATTTTATCTCCTTGCAGGACTCATGGTGGAATCATTGTGCCTTTCTGGCAGTCAGGAGGATGCTATGAAATCACTAAACACGGTGTGAGAGAATACAGGGGATTGTATACGCCAAGCCTCCACTTTTAGCTCTCCCCTGTTGATTCAGAACATCATTGTTATACTGTAACTGGCATCTTACTGGCTCTTACTACTGTAGCCTCTAGGTTTTGGGGTTTTAAAAAAATAGTCTAACCTTCTGTGTATTTTTAAACCAAAGTCTTGGTCTTACAAAGATGACTGCAAATCTGTCTTATTTAAGATGGTCCCTGTCAAAAAACCTAAAATGGTTTGTTTTGGCAGTGCAGGTTAGCAGAAAATGTGCGGTGAAGGAGTGGCAGAAAATATGAACTGAAGATATCTGCAGTAAATTAGTGCCTTTTAATTTTCCCCTTCTATTGTTAAAAAAAAAAATCCAGTTTTTATAATCAAAAGATGCTGGGCATTGGAGCTTTCACTGCTCTCGAGTAGATTTGTGCTTCTGTGTTGTTGGGATTCCTTGATTTCCCTGCACTGCCTCCTGCTGCAGGAACATAAGCCATTCTTGTTTTAACCCCCTAGCCCAACTTTATTTAACCAGCAAATCTGAAACCATTTGATCCACATGCTTTAAGGCAGTGTTCTCCTCTGTATCCTTTCAATAATACAAGGCCAATGAAGAAATTGCTCTACAGCAGAGATAGATTGCTGGCAGCTGATTGCACTCCTACTCTGAACCCTGCTGAGGTGGGGACCTGCTGTGTGCTTGCTGCACTCCCTGCAGGGATCCCGTGGTCCTGGGGCGGGATGCAGAGGCAGCAATGCCCTCAACACCCACAACAGGGAGCAGTGAGGTTGTGCTCCTTCAGCACGGAGCACCTCACAGCTGTGCTCTGCAAGGCAGCCATCAGCTCAGCCTCAGCTGCTGCTGATCTTGCAGCTGCGTTTTGGGTGCCGAATGTTCAGCGGAGGAAGAGCAGCTGTGGGGATACTCTGGGTGCAGCCTGTGGGCATCTCCACGTGTAACAATGTTCTCTCCAAAGTCCTCGGTGCTGTACTCAAATATTCCCTGGGTGGGGAGCCAGGGCTCCCCAGGGCGGGTGGGGGCTGCCCAGCTCTCTGGGGCGTTTCCCTCCGCTGGTGATTTGAAAAATCTTTTGGTTCCATCCCCCAGTTCAGAAAGTAGGGGCAGTGAAACACTGAGAGCAGGAATAGCAAATCCCTTCCGTTTGTCTTGTTGTTTTCTAATGTATGCGACCTCTCTGGGTGGTTTAAGCGGTTTAGGTACTTTCTATAAAAGGGATCTTTTAATGACAAAACTAATGTGATTATCTTACCAAGTGTGAGAGGCGTATTCAAGGTTTAAAGAAAATCTGTTAGAATAGCTGAATGTATCTGCTTAATCCTTTCTCTAATGTGGGTGGACAATGCTCTGGGAAGCAATTGGTCTTTCTTTCTTAGAGTAAATGCCTGGTCTCCAGAGGTAGGAACTTGTTTGCAGCTTTTTATACCCTTACGCTTCACCTTCTAGAGAATACAAAGGCGCAGGAGAGAGGCAGAGAGCTTTGAGAGGCCAAGTTTTACCTCGAATAGCTGGGGGTGTAACCAATACAGGGCCGATTCCGGCAGGCGGCTGAGCACTCTCTGCTCCCTTTGACTACCACCTCAATAGAGGGTCCTCCTTTATGCCCTCCTGCAAAACCACCCTCCCTGCAACAGGGAACAGGGATGCATTCTCCTTTCTGAGCGTGTGGTGAAGTTGTCTGCAGTTACTTGGATGACAAGACCCTGTCTGGTTTTGTGCTTTGAGTGAGCAGCCCTACCTGTGCAGATCCAGGGCTTTAGATCCAAAGGTCCAGTTTTCCAAAACAACTCCTAGGAAAGGTTTGCACCTTCTGACAAGTTTTTGCGGGGTGGTGTCTGAGCCAGGGAGTGAGGACAGCACCGAAGGGTGGTGCTGTGGGAGACAGTCACAGCTGGACCTTGTCTGGCACCAGCCTGGTCATTTTCAGCTTTTCTGCTGTTTATAGGCCTGTGCTTGTGATTCTTTAGTTTCTCCACATCCATCTGGAGGCACAGGTCTTAGACACTTTAGGAAATCTTGTTGTCGAGAACAGTTAGCAAGATAGGTAGAACCTCCTATGTTGCTGAAGCATTTAGCAAAGCAAGTAGTGGCTCTGGGACTCTTTAGCAAATGAATCTGGCTTTACAGCAGAGACAAACAGGTGGCATTTTCTCATTTGTTTTCTGAGCATCCTCAAAACCATCCTTTCATCAGGAGGAAAAAGATATTGAGCTATTGCCTTTCCCAGTTGGAATGAAACACAGTCTCCTCTCACCACCCAGCAGAGCAACGCAGGAGAAAGAGGTACGTCAACATCAGTGTGTCTTCCTCATGAAGACAGACACTCAGCTACACTCCTGTATCTCATCTGCCTGCCTTGACTGTGGTGCTGGGTTCTCTGCTGTGGAGAGAGACACTGTTCAAGAACTTAGTGCACCACCTAAAAACCAGTCCCAGATTGTATCAAACTGAATATTCTGAAGGAGGGAAAAGCAATTCTGTACCACTGCAATGAGTACTTCCTTGCAAAAGAGACAGGATTTTGTGCTTGCTGTCACTGAATACCATGAAGTTCTTGTCTCCTTCTTTCAGCACATGTGTGAATGGCCACCCTTCCTTCAATTCTTCCCTCTGACTTGGTGTCATCTGCAAGGGTAAGACATTCCAAAGAACTTGAAATCTGAGAATGGCTTCTTCATTGTCTTTCTTATAGAAAATATGCTTGGACTAGTTTTGAAAACTGTTTTTCTCTAAAACTGTTGCAGCACTGAAAGGCTGACAACCTTCTTGCTGTCTGCATCCCTACATCAATCCTGTCATGGATTCTCAGCTGAGATCTGACCAGCTGCCAGGACAAGGGAGAAAAAACTTTGGCTGTGCTGAGCTTTAGAAGTGATGTTCAGTCCTCACAGCCTCTGTGCTGCAATGAAAACAGGGCCCAGTCATTTTTGAGACCTACTGTGAGACAGGTTTAACAGTTAATCACTGTCCAAGCAACTGGGATGAGGAAGAGGAGCAGTCTTGTCTGCCTCCATACAAAGGATAAGGGATTTCTTTTGGAGGGTGGTTCGTTGGGTCAAACGAGTCTGAGAGAGCTATACATGGGACCACCAATGTTTCATCACAGGTCTTATATAACCATTTTGTAAGTAACAGAGAATTTAGACCAGAATAAGACCAGTCAGGTCTTGACTGTTTTTCTTCAGAAGAAATTATAAACATTTTAATGTGGCATCTCTGTCCAAATCTTGAGTGGTGCTCCAGGGCTGCTCAGCATTCCCTGGGAAGCTATCTAGGACACCTGGGCAGATGCTGAGGAGAGATCAGGAGAGATGGCAGGCACAGCTCAGTGTGTCATTATTTCCAGGATTGACATCCCAGAGCACCCAGAGCTTTGCTTCCACACCTGCACACTTGCATCAGTCTGATACGAAGCAACCCAACTTTTTGCAGTGTCTGATGTCTCTTGGTGTTCCTCCAAGCATCTCACCGATCCACCAGCTGCCATAACTCCTTGGCAGAGGCAGCCTCTGGTGGTGTGAGCCTCATTCTTTTGGTCTAGGGGCAGGACAGCGGGCTCCCCTCCACAGAACACGTATCTATGTGTGAGTGCACAGATGAGGCCAGTGCTTGCTAGGCAAACGAGACTAATAAATGTTGGGGCAGCAGGAGGTGAGTGCAATCAACTGTGAGAGCCTGAGTTATAGTGGTAACCTGCTGAATTCCTGGGTCACAAAGTAATTTACAGAACAACCCCGATGTCATTCAATAATTACTCCGACAGCCCGGGCCCCGGGGGGCGCAGCCTCCTGCCGCGGGCGTTATTAATACCATCAACAAGCAGCAGGATGTTGGTGTGAAGAAAAGAGCCACAACACAAGCGTGTGAACCGAAGGAACAAATGGAAAATGGTATTAGAAGGATATTGTACCAGACTCTAGAAACTGATCTATCTTGTCCCAGCAAGCCATTCAGCCAAATATGAATGTGTCCCCTGTGGCAGTGGAAATGGCTGATGGCGGTGTGCAGCAGAAGGGGAGGACGGTCGGTGTGTCAGTGCTGCTCATTTCTATCGCCAACCTCTGCGATAGTCCCCATGGAGACTGAACGGGAGCGGGGGGAGGAGGTGGTTTCCAAGCGCCCCAGAATAATTTAAATTAATATCCAGTGAACAATGTAAACCTTCCCTTTGACGTGGCGTGGGAATAGGCAGTCACAGCGCTTGGACTGGGTCAGCCGAAAGAGAAGGTAATGCCACAGCCCGGGATTTGATCAGCACAGTAAACCAGGGGCTCAACCTCTGCTACCTCAGTTCCTCCCTTCCCTTCCAACCCCCATCCTCCAGAACATTGAGAAATGGCAGCAAAAATACCTTTTGGTGAATGGAGAATTTCTGGATAGAAGGGATGCACAGGAAACTTGCGAGAAGGCAGTGCCTTCTGCAATATGTGTGGACCCTGGCATGTGGGTGCCAGGAGATTCAAGTGCCAGCAGGATGGCATTGGCACTGCTGCACTTTTGCATCATTTCACACCACCACTTTGGGTTTTCTGAACCTTCCTGTCCCACTTGAAGTTCTGTGTGTTCTGAAGGTGACTGCAAATGCACCATAAGGAATCATGTGGGCAAAGCTTGAAGGGAATCAAGCCTGAAGTAACCCTGAATTGTTTCTCAGCTGGGACATGACAGCAGAGGGCTACTTGCTACTTTGCCTTGATCTGGTACACATGGCTAATAAACAGCCAAGCAGAGCCCTCCTGGTTCTGATCCTTCCTCATGCAGGGGAGCACACAGTTTATTTAAACATGGGGGCAAGTGATTCTCCAGGGCTTTTAGACCATCAGAGCCATTCCTGGCTGTTATGTCATGGATAAACAGCAGATGCTGGCCTATAGCGGAAGATCCTTAGCCCCAGGGCTGTTCCTGTAACACAGGGATGGAGCTGGGCTGTTACCTCAGGCACTCCCTGAGGTGGGAGGCCCATGTCCTTGCTGATCCACCTAGCATGTGTGTGAGGGATAGGTCACCACCACTGACTGGGAAATGACCCTCATGCTTGAAGTGCCCTGCTCTACACAGAGCCCTCCTTGAGCATCCCTGGCCAGGGTCAGGCTGTTACAGGAGCAGTAGCTTTGATTTGGGGTATGAGATGAACTCAGTGGTCATTTTTACCACTTAAAAGTGCTAAATGAGTAAATCTCCACAAAACGGTGTAGCAGACAGAATCTGGCTGTGTGGAGCTGCCCAGTGGCAGGCAGTACCCTGGACTGGTGCACTGGTGGACCAGTTCATCCTCCATTGGGCATGCCTGGCATGATGTGACAAGTGAACATGGCCAATGCACTGCATTTTCATAGGCTGGATAGAATCCAGATGTCTGTGTAACTAAATCAGAATTAAGCAGAGGTCCAGCAGCTGATAAATGTTCGTCTGCCAAGGACAAGTGCCCAGGAACCTGCAAAACCACCAGGCTGGAGAGAAGCCCAACAGGCAGGCATTTTATGACTTGAGCAGTACAAGGAGGGACAACTCTATAACTGTGTGGATGCCTCATTCCTAGAAATGGTTCAAGGTCCTGTTGGGTGGGGCTTTGAGCAATCTAGAGAGATGCCCCTGTCCATGGCAAGGGATATGGACTAGATGGTCTGTAAATGTCCCTTCCAACCCAACTCATTTGATCTAAGGAAACATACTGATGGGATGCCTGGCTGAGAACTAGGGGGAAATAGGATAGATGAGTGTGTTCTTCACCCATAGTGAGCAGTCAGAGCCTGAGCTTTAAGAAGCAGCTCAGCCATACAAATTGTTCCTCTGGCCACGACTTCTTTCTGTGATCTTCTTCAATATTTGACTAGTGCTCTTTTTCAGCTTTTAGTTCTGCTTTGCTTTTGTGCTGCCAGTGCCCATCAGGCGGACAGGAGGTCCACAGAGCACTGCAGGCATTGATGGCAGGAAGTTTGGGGGCATTTTTATTCACAGTTTAGCAATACATTGCTCCCCCTCATCTAACTTCTCTCCTTGACTTCTCCTACACAGCGCTGCCAGAGGTGACTTCAATTTTGTGCCTGTGCTGCTTCTCTTGATGAGACCCAGGAAAAAGGAGTGAGAGATATGTTATTGTGATGTTATCACTGTTACTGCCTAAGGACAGGATTACCAAAATACTTCTATTTCCTCCATTTTCCCTTTTGTGCTCATGGACGGATGTTGCTACTGATATTCCCTGAACTCCCCTGAAAAGACTGTTTTATCCGTATTCCCCAAGTGCCCAATACAAATGCAAATCCGCTCTGGGCCCTTGGTTTGTTGTTTATTTTTTTTTTTTTTTCCTGTCTGGCCAGCATTGCTTGGCAGGTCTTTTCTCACTTGTTTCTTTTCCTCGCTTTCCTTCAGCTGGTGTGTCCGAAGTGAGGTCCCCAGGAGGGTCAGAGACCTGCTCCATTCCCACACCTCTGCCCTCCTCTTCCTCCTCCTCTTGTTGCCCAGCTTGTGTCTTTATAAACCCTTCGTGCAGAAATATCTGAAGGGCTAAAAATAAACCAGAACTCACTCAAATTCCCTAAAACAATGGTCAGGTGGGCCACACTGCTTCCAGATGAGAGCATTTGAGCCATTATGTTCCTGCTTTCTTGCTGCTCTGCACAGCTCATCTCTTGGAAAAAATTGAGTAGAAAATCACAGGTCTGGGGACCCAAGATCAGAGGGAGGAAGGACTCTGAACTTTCCCATCACTTTAAATAAGTCAGTGGGTTTTAAATAATAAACTACCTAAATGAGTGACACCTATATCCCACAAGCAGGATTTGAAAGGAGGGGGTTTAAACTAGCAAGACTGATGAGAGTAACCACTGTTCTAAACCCTTAGGCCAAAGCAGGTGCCTACTCACTTAGAAAATTCATGCACAACTTTTTAAAAAGGACAAATAGTAGACTAGGCTGCCAAGTTAAAGCCATGCCTGCCCCTTCTTCTTCTGCAGTTGGCACATTTCATTATTTGCCCAAATTTCAGTCTGATGCCGACTCTCTGTGTCCTCAGTATCTCTTGCCTATTTTAAAATAAATTCCTTTTAATTGTACTTAAAGCTGCAGCTGAACATATTTACGGGTTATGTTTGATATGTACAGGATTACTACAGGGAGAAGTTAAAAATGAGACACCAGCATCAAAAATCAGCTCTAACAATCCAGCCAAAGGCAGCCTGCAGGTCTTGTAATCCTGAGCTGAGCATCACTGCCAGGGGCAGCTGTGGACTTAGTCAGGATCCTCACCTTCCTCCCATGGGTTTCAGATCAGCCAAGCACTTAAATACACACTTGACTAGTGGTACACAAGGAGCTTCTGCCTACCAAAATGTTCTTGCAGTGGGCCTAGCATTTAGGACACCCCTAAACCCCAGCAAAGGGCTGGTGAAGCCCAAGTGGGGCTGAGAGATGTAGCTCCCTTCCCTCCTTGGGTCCACAAAGGGGCTCAAGATCCCACAAATCTGCTGAGCCTGTGAGCCTGGCTTCATGTTGTGGTGTTGGGGCCCATAGAGACCAGGAGCTGTCTGTCTGCTGGGAGTGAATGAGTTTGTGTGGGAAACATGTGGGACCCAGTATGACTCTCTGCATCCCTTTGTTGCTACCATTTGCCAGGTGCTGATACCAAGCAGTTTGTCCTGCCCTCAATGCTGCAGCTGAGCTTGTTCCTAAAAAAAAAACTGAAAGGGGAAAAAATGTGTGGCTTTCCTTCTTCCCTTTTCATTTTCCTTCCTGCTGCTATTCATTTAGCATGAAATAACCCTCCAAATCAATCCGGAAGAGATCATTTGCAACTGTTGCTGTTTTCCCATTGCTAATTGCTGGTTTGAAATCCCATTCCAATCGCCCTGAATACACAGTCCAGTGTTCCTAAGCTAAGTGCCTACCAGGTATTTTTCCCGATGGGCTTTTATTTCCTTGCAAAAAGCCCCAGAAACAACCAGTCCTGGATCACTGGTTGGATTTAAGGGGACAATAGCATCTCCATAGTACATCTTGTTTCCGAAGCAGAGCAGTGTTTTGGCAGGAACCAACCTCTGCTGAGTTTCACAGGCCTGGCGGCATGTTTTGGTACTGGCAGAGCCAGAAATGAAGCAGTTAATTGCCCTACTGGGAAGGAGGAAATTTCTTGTAAAAATCCAGAATCTGGTTGAACAATGTGGCCTTTTATTTTTCAGCCTTGGAATCAAGCCTGGCTGCCCTTGTAAACAAAGAAAGGAAAGAATCACTGAACCAACCCAACACATAAAAACTGACCACGTCTGTCTTTGAAGTTCCCTTTATGTTGTTTGGAAAACTTGAGATNAGGGAAACTTTTTCTTAAACAGAGCAGAAGTCATTAATTAAGTATCCCATTCATCCCCGAGGCACCGGCTCATCAATCAGATTTCTTATTAGCATTCTGATGACCCGCCTGACCCCCTGTCTCTGCACTGTCTGCATGACGACACCGGGAAGCAGACCACACACCGAACGGAGGAGGAGGATTATTCGACACTTTTCCTTGCTCCGGGGCGGGGGGACGGAGCTGGGAAGAGGAACGATGACGGGCGTTGTTGTTTTGGGTTGAGGCGAGTCAATAAGTGGCTCCTGGGGAAACAGCCCTGAGAGCCTGGGAGGGTGAATCAAGTGAAGCCTGCAGCATGCACAGCGCTGCTTTGGGGCTGGGATCTATGGCTTGGTGCTATCACAGGCTGTCTCTGCTCCCACCATGGCCAAAGGGGACTTAAATCTAGAGGGAAGAACAGGATTTTAGCACAGTGACAGTTGTGCTCTTACTCTCGGGTAACCTCTGTCAGGAAACGATTGGGTCCTGAAAATGTGCCCGTGGCTTCGGGCTCCATAAGTAGGCTGTGTCCTCAAGGTGGGTAAGGGTCCCGCATTACCAGTCCTTCAGCCTTTCTCCTTCCAGGTTATCCTAATTACAAGCACTTAGCTGATTAAATCTTTACACAACAGCTTTTGGGCAAAGTTTTTTGTTGAAAAAAGAGGACAGTGACAGCAGCAAGTTGTGAGGTGGGCACATCTTGAGAGAAAATGCAGCAGCCCCTTGCTTGGAATGGGAATTTACACGTGCACACACATGCTCAGAGCATGCAGCCAAGGGTTGAAGGAGTGTTGATTTAGATTAGATGTAAGAAAGAAGTTCTTCACAATGAGGGTATATAGAGACATAGGTTGCCCAGAGAGGAGGTGGATGCCCCATCCTTGGAAACATTCGAGGCCAGGTTGGATGGGGCTCTGACCAGCCTGATCTAGTTGAAGGTGTCCCTGCTCATTGCAGGGTGCTTGGGCCAGATGGCCTTAGCGGTCTCTTCCAACCCAAAGTATTCCATGATTCTGTGATTCCATGATGGCCCTGACCAGGGAAGGCTGTGGCCAGTGGAGGAAGGCAGCAGTGGCAGTGTGAATGATGTGCCCATGTGCCTGCCACAGAAATAGAACCAGGAATATGGCACTATGCTTAGGGCAACTAAGAGTTACCAAGAGTTGGCTGAGATTTCTAAATGAGATTTGTTTTGCCAAATGTTCTTGAAATAAAACATTTTGACTATTTCTTTTTAAGGTGGGGTCTTGTTTTCCTATTTCTTCATTATTTTCTGTTTTTCTTTCTCTTTTTTGAAAGCAAAAGTACAGTAATGTGTGTGAGGGATGGACAAAAGGAAAACTGGAAAATGTGAATGAAATTCCAGTTTCTAAAGTATAGTTGGCTTGAACCTGACCAAGTGTCACATATTCTTCTTTAAGTCTCACAACCCTGGAGAGTTACCACCACAGACCATCCCTGTCCTTAGGCAATGTCCCCTGAGTCATGCTAAAACTGGTAGGGATTAGACAACTTTAGGAGCCTGAGCCTCAAGATTTAGCCTAACAAGAAAATTCCCCTTGGGCAGCAAATTGCATCTTCTCTCCAGCTAAAACCCCAATGTGTGAAACATCCTTGTCTCTGGGGCTCATCCTCAAGGCAGAGGGTTGCTGTGACAAATAAAGGGAACACAAAGATCCTTCCTGGAGATGCAAAGATGTGTATCAGTCTTTGCTGATTGAGGAGGAAATGGAGAAGATGGAAGTGAAAGTGGGCAGCAGTTTCATCTGTCATGTTAAATGCCAAAGGAGCGCTGGGAGCTGATAGCTGAACCCAGGGCTTCATAACCCATGCAGGTGCCTTTGGCACAAAGCTACAGGACCTCTTCAGCTTGCTGTCCCAATGGATCCTCAATTATTGGACACCAGTGTGAGGGGTGCAAGTCAACTTCTGCACTGTGTTCTGAATTTAGCATTTTGTTGTGGTCTAACCCCAGCCAGCAGCTCAGCCCCACAGAGCCATGCACTCATTCCCCTCCCTGCCCCCACAGCAGCCCAGGGAAGAGAATGGGAAAGGTAGAAGTGAGAAATAATGACAGTTTAATAGGTGAAGAAAAAGCTACACACACAAGTAGAACAAAATAAGGAATTCATTCCCCACTTCCTACAGGCAGGCAAGTGTTCAGCCATCCCCAGACGAAAGCAAGTAATGATGACTTGGAAATGTTTTCTTAAACATCTCTCAACATCCCAGGCAGCCTCTGTGGCCCCAAGTGCTCCATTTTAATATTAAAGAGGTATAACCATTCCCTCTTTGGCAAGTAACTGGATCAGGGCAGCAGGATCAGCTGGGGCAAGGATAAGGGCAAGTCAGACATCAGACTATCAGTCAAAGTAACTGGAAACTGGTTCCCTGGGCTACCAACACAGATGTATCTTCCATGTGCTCAGAAAGGGATCTGTGTATCCCAAACACTTTTTAAAAGGCCATTTTTTTTTTTTCTTGGTGATGGGAAGAGTGCCTTGACAGACAGCTCTTAATGATGGTGCCTGACCCAGGGCATCCTTCTGAAGCTGCTTCTGGTCCCAGAGCCCTAAAGACTGATACCCTGTTAAGTTACTGCTGGACCTCTCCACACAACCCTTCATGCCATGGAGCAAATCATGGATGGTGGGCATCAGCCTGTGAGGCTCATCTCCACACCTCCATCAAGCTGATTACTGCTGTGTATTCTGCAGCTGGGAAACACAGAAAGGAATTAAACCCATCACTTTCTGAACTATTAAGACGGTGGTTTAGGTATTGACAATGAATATCTAGTCACACAGACCTCTGTGTGGAAGATTAAAGAATACACAGAATTGTGAAGAAGAAGGCTCAAACCCCCTCCAATCTCTGTCTGGTGCAGCAAACAGGGAGGCGAGTTTGGCTGGGTACTGATTTGGTGGCTGCTGTTATGGTGCTGGACCATCTCACACAGTGGTCAGGTATTGTTTGCAAAGATGGCATAAATTAAATTCCATGGAAAAAAATTTAAACTGGATCTCTGGTGCCAGCAGCTCCTCTTATCATTTTGTAGCCTGTTCACATGCCCTGGCAGATAATCACCATGACTGACATTTATCTGACACAGCCAATTTTGCCACCAAAGTCTGTTTTCTGACCTTATAGCTGACTATTCACAGACATGACAGCTCCCCCCGGCAATAGCATAAATGCTAACAAAGCTGTCCTAGAAAAGAGATGGGTTTTGTGGACACTAAAAAATCAAAATAAGATGTACTGAATGCCCCAGAGAGCTGGATGGAGGGGCTGAGTGCCTGTTATTTCTCTGTATTGGTGGTGGTTTCCTTAATTTGATTTGTTTATTCTGCTGTTGTCTGTTGTATCTTCAGATACAGGGAAACTTTGTGCAGTTAAATGGCCATGCTGGAGAAAGAGCTACCTTCCATACTCCCCATGACAGCTTGACCTCTGGGCTTCCTTCCTCTGTGATTTTCTGTATTTCCAAGAGGTCTGTAAGGCAGGAAAAGCTGGCACCAGGGTTTGCTAATGCAGTGAAGGGCCCTGGGTATTCAGTCAATGTTCGGGTGAACCTGTCAAAATTGAAAAAGATTTAGCAACAATTCGGGCTGTTCACCATGGGGTGTATGTGATGCTGGCTACAAACAGTGGTGGGAGCTGGGCTTGAGACCAGGAAAAAGGGAGGACCATGACAGATGTGCACAGGTCTGCCTGTGGCTCATTAGCAGATTTCTAATCTAACAAGATTCTGCTGCCTTGACCAATTCCCTCTGACAATGACCCGAGTTTCCATAGATCTCCACTCAATCCCTGTGCATTATAAACCCTCAGTTTGTCCTCTGGGACACAGACTGTGCAGGATCTCAAGGAGCCCTTGTTGGATATATATGCGAACATTTTATCCCCAATGATTTTTAAGCACCTGATAGTTAAACTGTCTTTCTCAAGAATGAAATTCTTAAAGTGAATCTGCCCACCCCTTCCAAAATTCTGTTAACAGTCCTTCTGCCCTCTTTCTTCTTCTGATTCTTCCTCCATGAAGCCCATACTATCCCATGAACCACAATCATGCTTCTAAGGAAAACCACCTTTAAACAGTGCATCTAGGCCATGTGTTAACTCTGCAGTGGTCCACACCTAGTGATCCCCACCTGAAGATAAGAGATGAAGGCTCCAGACTGCAGAGATGGCTCAAGGATGGTATCTTGCACAAAAAAAAGTATTACCAGATGTACTCCAAACAGGTATAAATAACTACCTCTGGTCAAAATTGAGTGCACAGTGTTTGTATTTCCATACCTTCATGTCTGACTGTTTGTGAGGGTAACAGGCTCAGAACCGGTGTTGAGTCATTGGCAAAAGTGCCCACCCTGTCTGTGTCTGAGGATGAATCCTCTCATCCCTCAGGGTTTTCCAGTGGATTCTATTCTTCCTCCTTGTGATGCCACTGAATTTTGTTGATGTTGGTGAGTCTCCCCATCGAAGCTGATTGACTGTTCCGTATTCCCTTTAAGATCCTTCTTAAAAATCCGTTTTATAGGCCCACAAGAAAGAATTAAAAGTTGTTTGGAATATAATGCCTTTCCTCACTTTGCTTTTCCTGAGCATCCAGTCATATGAACAAGGCTTACTACATCTGGCAACTATTTGTTCTAGTGTCTGTACATTCTTGGCATGAGGCTAATTATGGATATTTTGATATATTAGTAGACTTTCTAAGCCTAAAAATGGGTGTAAGAGGGATTAGATGACTTGGAGATTTTGGAGAGAGAGGTGCTCTGTGTTTTTTCCCTTTCCAGCTTTGGTCCCAGTCCAGTTTAAACCTGCAATGAACAAAAGTAGTTATTGGGTGGGAGTTTCCCCCTCAAAAAGGAGCGTGGTGACCTCTGAATTTCTAAAAAACATTTTCAGGACATTTTGGGCAACTGCCTGCACTGATTTGACACTTGTAGCTCCAATGGAAGTTGGGGCAAGTTGGCAGGTGCCCTGAGTTCTTCAAATCTGGCTGAGATTAGTTTGATTAGGTTGATGATGGGGCCCTTTTCAAGGTCAGCAGGAAAACAAGGTCAGTAGCATCACTAAAATAGGGCTGGGAAGTGACTCTGGAGCTGCCTATTTCTCCCCATGAGAATAAGACATTCTCTTATAGACAATAAGAGATAGAATAAGAGATTGGGGTGAGATCGTGTAGGGTCCTCTTTGACAATGACAATCAATGGCTTCTGAGTGTTTCTTGTTTGGTTGCCGGTGTCTGTATTTGGCAATCTGGTGGGCAGGCTCTTGTGGTCCTTGTTGAGGTCCTTGCTGAGCTGGATCATGGCTGTGGCCATGGCTGTGCCCATTCAGGCTGGCACAGTGGGGCTCCTCTTGTGGCTCCACAGGAGGGAATGACGAGACCCTTGCACAGCGCACCCGAGGGAGGGTGGGGAGGAAACAAACCCTCCCTCCTCCAGCTGGAAGAAGGAAGGAAGGAAGATGAGAGCATGAAGACATGGAAAGGCCCAAGCCATGGAGAATGTTGCTGCCAGACCAAACCTCGCCCAAACCCCGCAGCCCCCAGCGCGCCCGGCGGTCCGGACACGCCAAGCAGGAGCAGCACGTTCCCACCGCCGGGCGCGCCGCGATATGACGGCGTGCCAAAGGATCTTTGGGAGCTGAAGGGGGGGAATATCCTGGCATAGAATTTAAAATGTGCTCTAACCTTTTCTGCAAACTGAAAGCAAGAAAAATGCTCATAAAACTAGTCTTTGTGCACAGAAAGAAGTCCGTTTTTATACTGTTGCTAAGTTCCTTATTGTTTTCTGGCTGTTTTTTGTGTTTCTGTGGCAGCCTTTTCTGTGGGCCTCTTTCAGTGACTTAGCTATATTGGCCTGCAGATAATTAGATCAGTGCTATCATTTTCACTGTCCTTTTTCCTCTGGAGCTATTTGCATGATAATGGCAGTTTGTGTGACTCTCTCCCTCCATCTCCCTCTCCCTTTTAACCAGACACCATTTCTAAACATGAAATAATTCAGGGAACAATCTGTGAGTGGCTGTGTTAAGAAAAGACTGAAAATATCTGGTTAAGAAAACATTCCTGGTAACCAAGAATCCAATATTTATGTCAGCTATAGCTTAAAAAAAGAGGCCTTTTCTTAACAGTATTTTTAGTCTATATTTTAGTCTATATACAGTATTGGCTGTATGCAAAGCTCCTAACCACAGTATATTCCCACTCTGGGTAAATATGTCTTTATTATATATTTATCTAGACAATTTATAGGCATATAAAATATTAGAATCTAAACTCCCAATGAAACCTACGACAGGTACCATTTAAAAGGCAGCTGTGCCCCACAAACTGGTTCTGAACCCCTCTTGCTGTGAACAAAGTCTTTCATTCACAAGATATGCCCAAATCTAAGCAGGAGAGCAAACCCATTGGAACCCAGAGCTTGGTCTGGGTGGCTGACACTGGTGCTGTGGTGATTTAAGGCCTGGGGCTTCCCATGGGAGCACATATCATGGCCAAGGGTGGGCCAAGGAAGCTCTTCATGCAGGAGCAGTCTCCTGCCATGCCCAGGTCCTGCAGACCAGTGGCCATCTCAGCCTTCAGGCTGAGAAGATTATTTTTGCTGTAAGAAAGGGGTCTTGGGACCAATTCTTGCTCCTGATGAGATTAAACTCCCTGCAGACATACCTCAGCAAGGGAGAAAATAAAAAGTGAAAAAAAACCCCCAGAGAGTTAATAAAATTGGTCCTGGTATCTGAAGACCATGAAATTAATTTGTGATTTTGATTTCCCTGTGGCAGTTCAGACAAGGAACATCAGCTGTCCTACATCTGATAATTTTTCACATGGATCTTCATGTCTCCCTGGCAGAGACGTATTCCTGATCTGGCTTCAGATCTTGGAGGGCCCCTCAGAGCAGCCCAATGCTGCAGTGGATGGGTGGCAAGCCTGGGAATAGAAAATCATATTTACCTGTTGAGTTGAGCTTATTAAAGATGATTTGAAATTTCTTAATTGGCAATTTTGATAGGCAAAACTGGACACAGTTTTGATAGCTTTCTAAGTTAAAAATAAAGCAATTAAATTTTCCACAATTGTTTTTCATTTTATGAGATAAAGGTTCCTTTAAAGAAATGGAGTTTAACCAGTTTTCATTTATTTTCATTAATTAACTAATTATTTTATTTAAATACTGGAAAATGTTGCTGAACAGTATTTTTACAGATGAACTTGGGCTGCAAATATCTCACAACAATTGTAACACCTCAGAAAAAAATTTCCTGTGGGTAAATATCTGTGAGGTTTGGGCTCTGTTGCTGTCTGCCACCTGGTCACACAGAATCACAGAACAGTTTGTGTTGGAAGGGACCTTAAAGGTCTAATTCCAAACATCTACCATGGGCAGGGACACCTTCCACTAGACCAGACTGCTCAGAGTCTCATCCAACCTGGCTTTGAACACTTCCAGGGTTGGGACATCCACAGCCTCCCTGGGCAATCTATTCCAGAGCCTCACCACCCTCATGGTAAAGAATTTTATATCTAACCTAAACCTATCTTCTTTCAGTTTAAAGCCACTCACTCCCTCTTGTCTTGTCACTCCCTGCACTTGTGAAAAGTCCCTCTCCATCTCTCTTACAGCCTCTTTAGGTACTGGAAGGTGCTTTAAGGTTTCTCCAGAGCCTTCTCCTCTCCAGGCTGATCCATCAGCTGAGCTGTACCAGGTTTGTTTGAGAGACATAAGGGAGTAGGAAAAGTTGTGATGACACTGCTGTGGTCAGAGGTAGCTGAAAATCACATTCAGGTCAAGAGAAGTCACCTCCAAGTCAGCATGGCTGAAGCATCATTTGAGAGCTGCCCAGAGTGGGAGAGAGTGCTCATCCCAGGCCATGGGACAGCTGGAAGGACAAGCAAAGTTCAGCTCATAGCTTCATGGAGCAAAGATGCCACAAATCATATGAAAAATTTGGCATGGGGTTTCCTGGCTCTGGAAAATTGATTGTTCACAAACAGAGGGCAGAGACAGGGACTGGCTTAGCAGAGTCATGAGAATTGCTGATGCCCAGGAGTCCTGAACATTAGATCCACTGGCCAGAGTTACTGATCACTGAAGGAAATTCAGTGGAAATGGCTTCACTGGGAATTGGACCAGGTCCTTACCTCAGAGCACAAATCTGAAAGAGAAGGCTCCTTTCTGCAACTCTGTTGCCAAGCTGTGTGTGACCATGATCACACCCCAGACAGCACCTGGCCCTCCTGTGCTCCCCCTGTGCTGTGGATGGTACACGGCCAGACCTCTGAGGGACAACAAACACCTTTGGTGTCAGTGGCCACTCTGGGATACATGAAGGCTCTTTTGTAGCATTTTTAAATCCTCACTATTTGCATCAGATAAAGTTTGAGGAGCTCTTGTCCTCCCCAAAGCCCACAGCCCTTTCTCAAAGCCATGTAGCACCTCCTCAAAGCCTGTCAGGGATCAGGAGGAGATCAAACAAGCTGGAGATCCTGCCAAGCAAAAAAACATCAGAGGGAAGATAGTCTGCAGCAAACAAGGCAGTGCTTGACATTCCTTGCTGTCTGGTAGCATTTTACATTTCTTCCATACTACAGAAATAAAGGATCCTAATCACCACACATTTATCTTCAGAAATGTCTCTGAGTGAAGACAAAACCCTGAAAATTTCAAGGAAGACACAAGAACTGAGGGAAAAAAAAAAAAAGGAAAGAAATTTCCCAGTAGTATGAAAAGTGGTTTCTTTTCTTATTATTTCTTATGTATTTGTATATGTTTCCTTATTGTCTATTTCTACCAGTACCCAAGTGCTGGATTATAAGCACGACTTAATGAAACAAAATTACAATTTCAACGCCCAAAACTCTTTCCCAAAGATGCATGCGCGTGGTGTTTTTTGCACAGCTCTTGCAGTGGTGAGTCACCAGCACAAGAGGTGGCTTGTCAGCCTACAAAATGCACTATTTTTTTGACAGACAAGTTCATGATTTTGCAATTCTTACGGGATTTTGATCTACTCCAGGTAACTTATAATCAAACTTTAAATAATTATGGACAATTTAGGTAGAAGACTGACATGTTTCAGCTAATTTCAGCATTCTCCCTGAATGCTCCATATTTTCAGACTATGAAAAAATATTAAGCCCACTGAAGGTAGCTTCAGTGAAGAGCTGAAGGCCTGCTGCCATCACCTTATATGTTATATATTATATACAAGATTTGAACAAAAATCACAACAGTATGAAGAAGATGATGATTTCTCTAACCAGGAAGTTTACCTAAGGAAAAATAGCCGCCATGTGAAATGTGAAAGCAACACTAAGGTTTTTAAGCTGGTGCTGAGGTTTCTTTTCAGATGAGCTGCCCCAGGAATTACATTTGGACATGGTCCCCTCCTGATTGCATGCTTCTTCTGATCTTCTTGTCCTTAAGCTTCCACTCTACCTTCCCACAGATAGATTCTCTTCATAATATTTCATATATAAAATAGAGACCACAGGTGAGGAACAGGATTTAAAACTGTCCAGATGAAGGAGAGTGAGATGGCTGTGATGGAAGAGCTGATTCACTGCTCCAGATTTACACTGGAGTAACCTCACTGAAATAAGGAATTTCACTCCTCCAAAACCAAGAGTTGGGTCATGCTCAGCTGAATGATTGACTTTCGTATCCATTCAGAAGATTAAATGGAGTCTCCCATGCGTGCCTGTTTTTCAGCTGAGTGCTGCACACCTCACATGGGCAAAACAGCCACTGCATTAAGAGCAACATGATGACACAACGGGACACTGAAGGACTGGACTGTACAGCACTGCAGAATTTCGGAAAATACTGGCAAACTGGAAATAAAGTATCTCCCTAATGACTTTATGAACTAAGCTCCAGTAGAAACTTTGCCTATATAAAGTTGATGGGATGAGGAATCTACATACAAATATTAAATTTATGTTAAGGGGACTAAATTTGGCTTAAATGAAACATGCCTTTCATCTCTCCTGATTTTACTGAGTATTTTTTGCAATTCATTGTTTTTTAGTGGGAAAGCAAATCAGTGTGTTTTAAAATTCTTCCCACTGTTGTGAGTATAAACTTCCTGAAGATTTTAGCCTGTTTGCAAGAGATTGAGTAAAATAAAGATTTTTTTTTTTTAGGTCAACATTTTCTTCTGGCAGACTGAGCCTGAAGTGCACTTTATTTCCCTTTAATTTAACAGCTCCAGCAGCTTTTCCAGTTAAATCGACTGTTCATTATTGAGCCCATTTATGAAGGGCTGTGCAGTGCAGTTTAATGAATCCCTGGCACAAAGCTCCCTTTCAGTGTAGGGAAAGAATAGCAGCCTATTTAGGTCCTGTAGGGCTGTATGTCAAAGGCTGCCTATAATACTTGTCAGGGAAGGGCAGAAATTCCCACTGATATAAGAATGTGCAAGAAATCAACTTTCACAACCAACTCGCCGATTAAGACGTGATCAGGAAATGAGCCTGTAGGTTGGGAGCGGTGACACCTGTTTGGGCAGCCAGATTTTCCCATAACTCGATAACCATATGGGCCATACAACCAGGAAGGGAAAAACAAAAGCCCTCCCTCCCCTGTCGCAGAGATTTTCTTACTTTCACGCTGCCTTCCTGATGCCACGATGAAAGGAAAATGGGTGGTGGGAATTGTGAGAGCTGGGCTCAGTGCTGGGTTTGGTTTGCCTTCCCTAGGAGAAGGTTGTGCTAGTGATCATAAAATCATGGAACAGTTTGGGTTGGAAAGGGCTGTAAAGATCACCTGGTTCCAACCTCCCTGCAGTGAGTAGGTGTATCTTCAACAAGACCAAGTTGCCCAAAGCCTCATCAAACTTGGCCTTGAACACTTCCAGGAACATGGAATCAACCACCTCTCTGGGCAACTTGTGCCAGTGTTTCACAACTCTCATCATAAAACATTTCTTCTTTATATCAGCCTGAATCTATTTCCTTTTAGTGATGAGGCACAGTGTGAGAAGTTTCCTTCAGGCTGAATCCCAGTGGGATCCTACCCCTGCGTGGCATAGGATTTACCCTGGGGTTGGACACTGAGATGGGCAGCCCCATGAGCATGAGGAGGGCAGACAGAGCTTCTGCAACTGGCTCCAGTGAGGAGCTGCTCCACAGAAGTGCTGGCACTGTAACGTGGCCCTCGACTACACAAGGCTTCCTTGCTTGTGGAAACTGCTCTCCTTTCTGTCCAGCTTGGTCCGCAAGGATAACAAATTGTTCTTCTTGTGAAGAGCTTGATCATGTGGCCATGAGCTCAATCTATGGCCAGAGCAGTGATCAGGGCATGCCCCTACTCCCTTTGATTCTCAGGGTGACTGTGCCCTGGTTCTCTAAAAAAGCCAAGCTTGATACCAAGGGCACTACTTTCATAAGGCTTGGTTCAACCCCCAGAGGTGGTTGGGATGCTGCTCCCTACAACAAGCAAGAAAATGAACAAAACCAGATAAATTTCCTACACAAAAGTGGGCAAAAAATTAGCCACAGAACCCCTGGAGTCCATTAGCAAGCACTGAGTGCTCTCCTGTGGGATGAAGGTTTGGAGTGGTGGAAGCAATTTTGCAGCCACTTCACTCACCTCAGTCTGTTGAGGGTAAAGTCGAGGGAAAAGGACGTCTGGTCCAAAATTTTGCCTGGGGTTGGGGCTATTTTGTGGGTCTAATCCCAGCATTTCCTGGACATTAGACCCTGCTAGTGAGCTGAGGTGGATAGCTGGGCCTGAGAGTCACCATGATTGGGCTGAGCATCAGCATCCTGAAAGAGCACAGGGAGAAGATAAGCAGGCTCATACAGCTGCTAGAAAAGAGAGATGTTTTGCAGGAATAACCAAACTAACCAAGCTGCTATTTCCTTGAAAAAAAAAAAATCAAGTTTCCTTACAAGCTGTTGACATCATGTGGCTTAGCAAATTTCCCTCCAGGCATTGCCCAACTTGGGGTAATCAGCTCTGCCTGAGAGAACACAGAGAATAAGCATGTTTAATGCAATTATGAAGGCTTTCTAAATCTCCAGATCTGGTTGAGAATATGTAAATTTGGCTGCTTAGCACAACTGAATGCAAACTTTCCTTTGCATGCCTGACAATTGTTTTAATACTCTCCAAGTTTTAGGAGGTAATAAAGTCTCCTGCTAAACCATAGCTGAGCTCTCAAAGCTGTTTAATTGAATGAATTCAGCCTTACAGAAGAGAAGCTGGGGCTTTCAGCTTTTTTTTTTTTTTTTTTTAAATGTGAGCCACCGGATATTTATCCACTCTGCATATAATACCACCCAGACTCATTAACAAACGCTTTAGACAAGCCACAGAATATTGCTGCTACGATGCCGAAGCAGATACTAATCTGAGGACAACTTTGTTGCGCTCTGTTTGAATAATTTCGTGTTGCTCAGATAAGAAACAGTCCCAGACTGTCTGCACAGCCCATGAAGGATAGTGACCCCTGTTTTCTGGACCCATGTGCAGTTCGAAATGGCCTCACAGGGGATGCAAAATTACCTAGTGGAGCATACAGGGGATGTATATGTTGTTCTTTACATTTCCCCATCAATAAGGGAGCTTGGAGCAGGCTGCAAAGCTTGACAGGGTTTGACAGGGCCTGAGGGTAGCAGCTCGGGTCGCTAATCCCTGTCAGTTGTATTCGAGCTAAGTAGTTTAAATCCACCTTCTATGTAGACATACTCACTCTGACATGGAGAGATATATAAACTTCCCATAGCCCTCTGCCTACCAGGGGTTTTTGCTTCAATTACACAGTTATACTCAGAGCAACTCCCCAGCTAAGAGACTCTGGGAGACTCCAGCTAAGCAAGTTTTGCAAAGGACACCCAGTTCAGATGGGTTGGCACCAGAGCCAAGGCTGTGCCTGGGACTTTGAGGTTCTGCCTGCAGCTGGGACCCTGCTGAGGTGCTGGTGAGAGATCAAGAAGATCAGCATTCTTATTTTGTAGAGGATATTGAGCCTTCTTTTCCTCTCATGAAATATGTGCTTCTCTCTTTTCTCCTTGCAATACTTGTTTTGCATTCAACAAGTGTTTCAAACCACAGTGTGGTGAATTTGGCTGGTTTTTCTATTTTACCACTAATTACAGTCCTAGGAGCCTGTCTCACTTTCCTTCTACAGTTTTGCTTTCTGTTATTCCCTTCCAATACAAAACTGCTGCATTTCTAATGAATTGATGCAGACCACGAAAACCCACTTATATTTAATTCCAAATCAGATATGGACCTTCACTGCATTTTGGATATATAAAATCACTGAACATAAATCTGGAGCTGGATTGAGGGTTGTTCTGCATCAATGTAAGAGTTTTCTGAAGGCAAATTGAAATATCTTTTCTCCATAAAAAAGACAAGATAGTTCCTTCAGGAGGTGGTACCAGTAATTTAAGTAGCCACTTCACTAAGTTTTCTACTTTCCATATGGAAGATTTATATTGCTGCTTCATTAAATCCATGCAACACCACAAGCAAGGTGGTCTAGTGGAAAGTGTCCCTGCCCACTGTAGGAGAGTTGGACTAGATGATCTTTAAAGTCCCTTCCAATCCAAACCAGTACATGATTCTGTGACTTTAACTCCATGCACCCCAGTCATTTGGAATCTCTACTGGATCACAGCTATGGCTTTCCTAAGGACTTGACTAGACAGAGAATATGCTATGTAATGTGCATAGCAATGAGCTTGGGAAAAAGCATCCTTTACAAATCAATTTAAGTGTGTGTATCCTGGCGGCTGTCACAGCAAGAGCACGTCCTCGTGCCCTTGCACCCAGAGCCGGGCAAGTGCTGGGCCTGACTCCAGACAGAAAAACATGCACTCTGCCAGCTGAGCAACTGCAGGAGGGGGAACAAGACTGGCGAAGTCTGAAGGATAAGGTGCATCTGCCATGGGGTGCCTGCCTGTGTTTGCTCGGGGGATGCCCATGCACCTCTCCCGGGGTGCGTGCGTACACCTGTCCCGCGGGGCCGCGCATCTGTCCCGGGGCTGGCGTGTCCGAGCCCGGGGGTGATGCTCGTCCCGCCCCGCCGCTGCCGACGTTCCCGCCCGGGTCGGTGGGTGGGTGGGTGGATGCAGCCAGCCCGGCCCCCGGGCTCTCGGCAGGGAGGCGGGGAGGGCCAGGGCCAGACCCGCTCTGATCCCTCCTCCTCCTCCTCCTTCCCCGCCCGCCGCCTTTTCCCCTCTGCCGCTGCCGTCGCCCGCCGGGCGCATCCCAGCGGAGTCTGTCGGAACTCGGGGCGGCGGCGTTTGCCGCCGGCCATGGCCGTGCCCGCCGCGCTGCTCAGCCCCCACCACCTCCTCTCCTTCTGCTTCCCCGCCGCCGGCGGGCTTCTGGGCTATGCCGACCTGGAGAAGGGCTACGAGGGCGGCGGCGGCGACGCGGGGGACTTTAGAGAAGCCACCCGGGACCTGCTGAGCTTCATCGACTCGGCTTCCAGCAACATCAAGCTGGCGCTGGACCGGCCGGTGAAGTCCCGGCGGAAGGTGAACCATAGGAAGTACCTGCAGAAGCAGATCAAGCGCTGCA
>VWYP01004868.1:0-90070 GCA_013400435.1 Pycnonotus jocosus | reverse complement strand
TAGCGCGGCCGGGGCTCGGGGCCCGCCGGGACGGCGAGGCGGGGAGCGGAGCCCGGAGCTCCCCGCGGGGGCAGGCGGACGCTGGGGCAGCGCGGAGGCCGCACGGGGCTCTGCTGCGTGTGAGAGCCCTGCACCCGAAACCGCGGCCAGGGCGCCCGCAGGATTCACCCTTGTGCACTGCCAGTCTCCTCCTCCTGCGGGTTGGGCGACGCTGCAAATAAAATGTGAAACTTTGGGTTTCTTCAGGTGTTTTTGTAGCGGCCGGTGCCCCCTTTCATCCTCCTTCCCTAGGGGCCAGAGCTTGGCTGGCTGTAGGCAGACGCGTTGATGCACCTGTAGGCGACGTGGGGACAGGGGCTGCGCTCCTCAGAGGCCGCGGGGACCACTCGTCAATGATTTCAGTCTAAATCTAAAGCTCATGTCAACACTTGAGGTGCGTTTAACATTTTTCCCAGGCTCGCGTTTGTCACAAGTGCTGGCAGGTGTTCAGCTGAGGACACAAAGGCAAGAAAGTGAAGCAAAATTAAAAATGCTGCTACCAAAACTCAAGTGTCCTGAAATTTTAACAGCGTCTTGCAGGATCTTGCAAAACGGCAATTTACGGCGATTCGTAATTCAATTGATGGTGTAAGTTCAGGACGAAAATGTACTGTAGCCACTGCGGCCATGTGATTCCTACAGACTGTTGGATTTCTTCCAGGAATGTGTCAAAGCTCAGAAAGCAATGCGGCTCCGTCTCATTGTGTACAGGAGATTATTTGATAATCATTTAAGTTATGTAAAAGAGTCTATGATAGGTCCTATAAAAATAAAGCTACACAATAGATCCGAGCTGTGTGGTTGTTAGTGCTGTTGAGACGCGGCGTTCAGGGGGCTTTCAACGAGCCTCCATCCTCTGTAATGGTTTCTTGGCAGGAGTTAAGACAGGCAGCGGGTTTTGTCTTTTCTAAATCGTTTGAAATGCTGTATTTTATCCACAGCGACCCGTGCTTGTTTAGCCTTCATTTGTACAGTCTGTTTCTGTAACTTAGTGGAAAGAAAGGAGCAATAATACGCTACAAAGTCAAGGGATGAAAATTGTTACAGTTATGAAAACAGATCAAAATACTCGGAGGTTTCCTATTGAGATGCAAGTTTTCAAAGGCAATCCCGCAGTCTGGCTCCCTGCCAGCCCCAAGTGGATTGTTTGTTTTTTTTAACGGGATCCACATAGGGATCAGCTTGAGATTTTACCCTCGGTGGTGACAAATCCTTGTGCCTTCTGTGTTTTAAAAGATAATGTGAATGGTAAAGCAATTTTTTTTTTTTTTCATTCTTCAACCCAGATTTAACTTCTCAGAGATTTGGGGTCAGCATGCTGCAAAGTGTGGAGAGGTGCAAGAAAATCTTTTGGAAATAAAATTAGATAATTTGTTTTGGCAAATGTTTTAATTTTACTTTTAAAAGCAGGAGCTGTTACTGCTGCCTCCTTTTTCCTTCCCACAAGCTGCCCAAGGTCTCCACAAGCTGTACAGAAAGGAACTACCGTGGGTGAACGTCCACAACATTCCACATCTGATAGCTGAGTGCTGTTGAGGAAATGCACTTTTCAGGAACAATTTTGCAGCAGTTTATTTCACAGCTTTTTGAGAGCATGTATGAGGATCAATGGGCAGCCTGTCCAGCCAAGGTAGCTGCAAATTAGGTTAATCCTGCCCTGCTGCTGGTTTTGATGATGGGACAATGTTCTGCTCTGTAAGCTCTGTCCTGCCTTTTTCTCTTTGGCAAACCTCCCAGGTTGCATTAGTGAGCTGCACACTGCCAGCTCCCAGCAGAACTTGCATCTGAGGCTACCTGGGCAAGCTGGGGGGTTATTTCAGGTGGAGATGTGTTTTATTATTCTTTTGTTTGTTTAGCTCCTACTTCAAGCATGTGAATTTGCAGCATGTCTTGGCAGCTGCTCAGAATATTTCATTATTAAGATACTGTGTTAATAATCTCAGTGCCTGCTTTCCTCCCTTGGGCTGTGCCCCTAAGATTTGTGCTTTCAGCAGGCCAGGCAAATGATGGGGGAGCTGATAATGTAGCGGTCTTTGCTAAGGAACAAACACACCTTTTTTAGGATTTATTTATCTCATAAGCTCAGCAGGCAAATGGGTATTAACTGGGGATCTAATCCTGAAGAGTTTATAGCCTATCCTGTCAGCTGTCTCACAGGTGGCAGATTTTGCTCAGAAAAAGTCAAAAAGAGGTTTTCAGGAATTAGACATTGCAAACCTGATTGTAGTCTGATTGCCCACAGACCTCACCTTTTTATTTCAGGTAGTCCTGAAGGGCCACAAATCTGAGCAGCTGGTGGTTTTTGATCATTTGGTACCCTGCTGCCTTGTAGATGGTGACCTGTGGTGCTCAGAAGCTGAGCATCAATCAACCTTCTTGGGTTAGACCTTGTCTAAAACCAGTGGGAGAAGCAGCTCTGTGGGTGCCAGCAGAGCTGGGCTGATCCAAGGCTGGGGTGGCAGCCTGTTCCCAGTGCTGCCAGGTTGGGAGGGTTCTTTGTGGGCTTGCAAGAACTTTGGATCAGGCTCTGGGAATCAGTCTGAGCAGCAGCTGCAGAAGTCTCTTCAGCTTTAGCTTCCATCCTGCTATAGTTCCTTTAAGGGGGATGTTCAGATTATAGGACTTGCACTGAAAGAAAAGAAATCTAGAAATCGGTGTTCTTCGAAGTATGGCTACTTTGCTGCTAGAGGATGTATTTGTATTTGAGGAGGACCTGGCATAGGAAGTCTGATAAACCTGGAAAAGGACTAACAACAGCTTTTCCCACAACACAGACAAACAAAGAACTTCTGTGTAACTCCTGAGGAGCACTGGAGCCCCTCTTCACACTGTGGAGGTGGTGAGGGCACCTGCACAGCCCAGGAGTTGCCATCTAGTGAGGCTGCATCTTTGATCTGCTTTGTGCATGTGTGGGCTCTTTTTGTTGGGTTGTTTCCCCCAGCTTGAATAGTGCAGGCACTGAAAACATCACCTAACTGTCTCGCTCAGAAATACCCTTGGGAAATTGCTTTCTCCTCTGAAACACTGAAGATCATCATCTTAAGCATCTGCAAGAATAAAAGCTTTTGTAATTAAGCAAGATATTTTGGGTTTTTTTGATGCACTTTTATAAGGAGTCTGTCCCTAAGGACTAAAGCTGATTGTTTTTAGCTTTTCTGCCTTAAAAGAAGGGTGTCCCTTTGAAAGGAAATGAATTCTGTTTGGTTGGATCGAGGTCAGACTACCAAACTCTTTCATTTTACAAAGCCTGCACTGAGTTCCTCAGATACACTAAACTCCATTTTATTGCTGATGTATTTTACACATATTGCCCAATGTTATTGGAGACTTTGATGGGAAAGCATACACGTGTTAATAATTTTAATATATAGTCAAAGATGATAAAGGGGGATGACAAGAACCCTTGCTTCTTATTTTAAATCAGGGAATTTTAACCTTTCCTTAATGGTGATTTACTGACAAATAAGTAAACGTTCACCATGGATAATTACTACTGTGCCTCAGTATTTTGTGACTTAAATGGTCTGGGTCTATTCCAAAGCCACTTTCAGAAAGCAGAATTTTTTTTTTTTTTAAGTGTTTTGAAACAGGCTCATTAACTATTTCGTGGCCTGAGCTTGGCAATGCTCTAGTACAGCCTGGCCATTTATGATGAGTCATCTTCATTGAGCTTACATCAAAGTTGATCAAAGTGTTAGGGGAAAAGATACAGAAGTTTATTGCAGACTCTTTTTATTTTCTGACTTTCTAAATAAACTGCTTTTGGCACCAGTGCAAAAACTGAAGGTCATTCTGCACTTATTGGCAACAGGAGGAAAAAGGTGGTGGAGAAATTCCATAGAGATGTGGAAGAAATTCAGATGAGACTGTGAGAGTTCAAACCTACAAGCCTGACTATATGGAGTGAGAGCTGGGAATGCTTTTAGGATAGTTTTGTGTCAGCCGAAGAGGCTGGTGAACACTTCCTTAAAAGCCAGTGGTGTTTGTAACACATCTACATAAACAGCCAGGAATAGAGTGTATTGTAATGAGCACCCTCTCCCCAGTTCTGTGTGGGTGAAGATTGGCAGGAGATTGCTGAAAGATGATGCTATGAATGATGAAGGTGTTTTATAATACTTTTCAGTACCTCATTGTACCCCTGATATCCCCTCCCTTGCTGGCAAAGAACCACTTCACCAGCCTGCAGGTTTTTAGGCTTTTGTGCTTTTTGGACCCCCTTCATATGAAATGTAAATGTACTGTCAAAGCCTTTATCTTTGGGGTTGTTATGATTGTAGTCCAGAGATCAGAGACTCAATGTCACCCTGCATTGCTGTCAGGAATGTATTTTTAATTGCTTGAATTGGCCAGTGTGGGATTTGAGAAATAGGCAGCATTTCCAAATGATCCTTCATCTTTCCTTCTCTGAAATGGGGAAATCACATCTCATACAATCATAAACAATGTCACCCTCCCAGAGGCAGCTAAATCTGCACCATTTGCCCTGTGCTCCCTGCAGGTATTCCCCAACAACATTGGGCATGTAAGATGCGGACTGGTCTGTACTGAGGGAGGAAGGAGAGGATTCAGGATTTGTAGTAATGGGTTCTGGTGTGCCTGTTAGTGCATATTTTGTGTGCTAGGATGTCTCCTGGTGGGCATTTTAGACTGCTTCAGCCTTAGCAGCTAATTGTAATTCATTCAGTGGGCTCTGCTGAACAAATTCTGGCAGATCCTGCTGTGCCAGATGAAGAGGTGACTGTCTCCATTTTCTGCCGTCTCTTTGCTGTAGGTGCCATCTCTTAGCTACGTGCTGAAGGGAACTGCACCTGTGCCTCCATTACTACAGCCTGTGATCAGTGCCCAAGTGCATCATCCGGGAGGGTTTGGAGTGAAGTGGGGGCAGTTTGGCTTAGCCCAGGAATGGCTGGAGCTCAGCTCAGCCACTTCGGCCACAGCTAAGTGGAGCAAATCTGCTGTCAGACTGGGAGTGAGTTAAACCTAAAACACTGGTAAAATCACTTTACTGGTAGCTATAGATGGGGAATACAGACTGCTCTCTCTTGGAGAGTTAATTGTTACTAATTTTATTTTTGTTCAGCTTCATAAAAGATAGAGGCCCACAGTTTCAACCCTCTGTACCTCCACAGTGATGAAAGCTCAGTGAATGATTTTTAATTTGATGTTGCCACAATACCCTTCAAACAGAAGAATCCTGCCTGAGAAGCTGCTGGACCAAGGATGGTGTCACAGGAGAGGTGGTGGCTCAGATTTTGTCCCTTTTTTTAAATTGCAGAATGTGATATAGGCTCTTCTGTACCTCAGGGTAAGGGAGAAATTTATAGGAACTGCTCCCCATGACTCATTTCAATGATGTAGCAGACATGACCCTTTCTGTCTTCCAAACCTCATAGTGAATAGCTTGCACTTGAGCTTGTGCTGAGTGTGCTCAAGACTCTACTCTGGGTTCAGGTGAACACAACATTCCAGGGTGGCATTCCGAGCTGTCCTGGACCCTCCCTTAGCATGACATTCTTATTTCCTTCCCTTCCCTTCTCTTTGATGTGTTCAGCTCCCAAGCTCACCAGAATGTTTCTTTGGGTCTTGAGGCTGAGCACCCTGAAAGGCGATGGAGGTTCATAGTCAGTCTGTGAGATCTCTGGACATCTCAGTGATTGTCCAGACCAATCTGCACAATTAAACAACATTTAAATGCTCTGACTGCTGACTCTATGAATACCTGGGTATGAGTTGAGCTGGACTCTGGCAGATTTTGTTTCAATAATGCCAGCAGTGTTACAGTTCTGTGATCAAATCCCCTCCCATGCCAGCGGTCTCTTCCCTGCCAGTGGTTTGTCAGCTAGATTTGTTAGGTCTGGAGTAAACAGCCCTGTTATTCTCAAGATACAGAAAGCAGAGCTCAGAGGGGTAAAATTGAGTATGAAGTTTAAATGAGGAGAAATTCCATCCTTCTACCACCATATTTCATCAGTGGATAACTAATAAGGAATTTTTTGCATAGAAACACCTCACAGTAGAACTGGGCTTCAAATAACAGCTATAATTGCTTCTGTGCACTCCAATAATTGCATATAAATCAATTACTGCCATTTTAGGTATTTGAACAGCACACTCTATGAATAAAAACCTTTCTTTCCTCTTTAATAGCCAGACCTTTAGCTTCCTTGTTTATCCACATATCTGGGACAAATGATTCAAGCTCAGTCATTAATTAGTGATTTTATCAAGATTTTCCTTTCAGGATGGAAAGGTCATCACACCCTTGAAGTGCCAGCAAAACAAATGTCTCCCATTTGCACATGAAGTCAGGGCTTGTGAGGAAGAAGCCTCAGAACATGACTTAAAGGACAGAGGCTTAATTTGGGATGGCTACTTATAAAAACACGCCTGGCATTCCTAATACAAATGTGATGGCCAGACATCCTGACTTTTTCCCTAAAGTCTGTGATTAATACTTTTTATGGCTTAGATGACCCTTAACTCCTAGAGCCAGCTGACAGAACACCAGGCACAGGGACTGAAGTAAAAAGTCAGGCCAGAGGAGGATGGCCCTGACTTCAATATAATTTATTTTTATTGTATTGTCCAGAGCCCCTTGGGTTGTCAGAGCCACACACTGGTTCCTGGATGCTCCTGGAGATAAGCCAGTGCTACAGTCTATGGCAACTTCAAGCAATGTGCTGTCTTGGCCAAAAGATGGGCCCTCCCAGGGGAGGAAGAACATGTTTTACTACAGGAAAAAGGCTACCTGGCTAATCCAGACCAACTAGAATTATAAATAAGATGAAATTTTCCTTTAATAAGAGGAGAGATATGAGTGATGAGGCACAGAGAAGTGCAGGGTTTTTTTTCCTGGCAGAGGTAATTCAGATATCAGGAAACTGCCAGGCTTAGCATCATGTTTGGATGACACAATAATCCTTTCTGAGCTTGAAATAGATATTAATATTGCCACATTATTACCCGCATTAATATGCTTTTCTTGTGTTTATGCTAGTTATATCACTGGTTTCAAATTAGCTCATTTTTCAAAGGAGGGAAAAAAGAAAAATTTAAGAATAGAAACTTTTCCTGCTGCTGAGAGAAAAACTGGGACAGGGAAATCCAAAACGAGCTGCTAGAAATATCCTTGCTTTAAATTAGAAAACAAAACACAGCAGCTAAAAGCCCCCCACTATCCAAACTTGAGTTTTTCCTACACCAATTTAGTCTCTTACTAGTTGACGTTCCTTGTAGGGCAGACATCCAGCAACTCCAACTCCAGTATCCCCTCCGTGGGAAATTTGCACAAGACTGGACAAGAAAAAAATATTCACTCTATTCAGAAGGAATAGACCTTCTCTGCTGGGGAAAAGCTGTGCATAGAAGTCCTCTGCAGCCCTCAAGTGGTTCCCTTCGAATCCTACATGGTGGGAACACAGGGCCGCGGGCTTTGGCAAGAAACCTGCAGGGCAGGCATATCCTTGCTCCCATAAAAGACTGCCACCCAGCTTGCTATGCTCCCCCGAGCCCCACCTTCCCTTCAGCCCCACCAGGGCAGGGAGTGTGTGCTGGAAGAGCTGCCAGCCATCCCTCTGCTCTTTCCCAGTTATGGTCAGGGGAACCCATCTGCTGGGATAAAATCCAGTGAAGCATGACAATGTCACAAGGCTGGAGAGGCCTCCCTGGGACTCTGTGACACAGAGAGGCTCCCAGGGGAGCCCTTGGCTGGTGGCAGTGCTTCCTTAGCAGTGTCCATCAGGAGCTGCACCAATGTGATGGCTGTGTGTGGTTTGGGGGGTGTCCTGGTCTCTGGCTTGGCTGTCCCCTATGTGTCCCTTCACTCTTGTTCTCTTGAAGGGCCACCTGAATTGAGGAGGGGAGGCTGTCTGTTGTCCCCACGGGGCTGAGGGAGGTTTTGGAGTGTGTTTCCATGGGATGTGGCAAATGACAGTGCCAGGCTGTGTGACCCATGCTCCAGTCTGGGTTGTTTGAGACTCCCCAACAGCAGGGACTTCAGAAGCAGATAAGAGTAGTGCTTCCCAAGGGTGCAACTCTCCCAGGGCAATGCACACACTTCCCATCACATCCACAGAGCCACAGGCAAAGTGTGGCTGTCATGTGTGAGGGATGGCCACGTCAATTTGAGCTTCCTAAGGGCACTCGCAGTGGCAGTGGGATTCTGTGCTTCTGAGGTGGCCCAGGTAGCTTATCCCAAGACAGCTGAGAGCAGGTAGTATGTTAAGCAGTCAGCAATCAGCAGTGCTGACTGACTGGGACGGGCTGCAGCCAGTCTGTATCTCTCCTTGGAGTACCCACTGCCCACCCTGCACTCATTTTATTCCCTACTGACATGTTCCCCCAGACAAAAATCAGTGACAAGTAAAAAACTACTTGGACTCATTTACTTTCATCATTCTGCAAGCCTGGAGGTGCATTATATCAGCAATGACACAGGAACTGATAGCAAAAATGAGAGAACAGTTCTGACAAAACATTATACATTTTGTGTTTGCATGGCTGCGAGGGGCCACCTGTAATCATCAAAAACAAATGAATCGTAGTCAGAGCTGTACATGTGCTGTTTCACAAAGCTTTCCTTGTCTGCTGGCTCAGGGTACCAAGAAGCAAGGCCATGCTTGTAGGCCCAGTCAACAACCTGCAAAAAAGATAAGCAAAATGAGCTGCTGAAACAATGCTGGCACAGCATGAAGTTGAAGCCAATTGCAGTTTGGCCCTGTCTGTGTTTTCCCTCTTTCCTCCTCTCAGAATTGTGCAGTTTTTTGCTTTTTTCTCTTTCTGAGTCAGCTGCACTTCACCCTCAGCTGAGTGAGGGAATGCCAGCTGCCTGCAAGCAGTGGCTGGTAAGAAATGTCCCCCCTTGCCCTGGCAGAATGGTTGGGGTGGGCAGGAGGAGATGGAGAGCAGCCCTTTGGCCAGCTCCGCTCACACCCGTAAGCTCCTCGGCTACGCTCTGCATCCGTCAGTAGCTCTGAGCAGGACAAGGAGATTCTCAGTGGGTGTCTCTGAATTACAGATCTGATGGACACAGGGCATCAAACCCATAATTAGACAAGTTCTGATCTGGAACAGTGTTTATGTAATTAGGTCCCTACTAAATACTGGAGGAAAGGTTGCAAAATAACAATTTGGAAACTGAAATCTTTTGGCAATTTGAGTCATGTATGAATTTGACTCTAAACCTCATTTTTTGAAGTGCTGCAGATTCACAGCTTCAAGCAATAAAACAGAGCTTTGTGAGCTGTGAGGCACCCAGAATCAGAATGTATTTTTCACATTTGGATTTTATTGATGGAAGAAGTCAAAGCAGTGATTATGGCCAGAAAAAATCCTGAGAATGATTGCTTTAGACTTTACAATAAATTGAATTAGAAAGACACAAACCAAAAATGATTCCAGGGCAATTTCTGCCATCCATACCATGAAAACTGGAAATAAGAATGTAAATACTCACTTTCACAGCAATTTTGAGAGACACTTCTCTGATGCTGCCCAAAGGGGGATAGAGTCTCCCTTCTGCAAGATTCTGCTCTGTCACCTCAGCAGCAATAGTCTAGAAAGAAGAGGATGGTAGTTTTTAGGGATGGTCTCAAGCACATACCACATTCCCTCACATTACATGGTGTGTGGTGAAACCTCAGCAGCACTGGGGCTGGGACTAGTCCTGAGTGGGAACTCGTGACCTGTTCAAACACACGTGCGTACACATTTCATCACAGGCTTCAGACTGGAGCCAGAGTGTGGAAGTGCTGTGTTAGGGCAGCAGGTGTGGAGAAGGAGAACCCTGTCATGGCTCCTGCACCTCTGTAGGCGTAATGGAAGTATGAGTTTTCCCCGAGCCAGGAAAAGGCTGCAGCTTTTTGCTGAGGCTGAACCATTTCCCCTCCACACATTGTCCTGGGCCAGGTTCTTTAAAACACCTGAAGTAGATACATGTGTCTCTTATCATCTTTCTTACAATATCAGTTAAATGTCAGTTGGAAACCTCTGCTGTGATGAGGAAGATTTCATCAGGAACGTGCCGGACCCCGCAGGCAGTGACTCCCAGTGCCACTCCTGGGAAGACATAGGCGTTGTTTCCTTGGCCAGGGAAGAAGGTCTGTCCACTGGGCAGGGTAACCTTTGGGAATGGACTCCCACTTGCAAATATTCCCCGGCCCTGATCAAAGAGAAAGAAAAAAGTGTTCTGGTTCAGAAGAGGAGTCTTATATTTCTGCAGGTCACCATGACCTATGCTCAAGGAGACATTGGTAACAGAGTTGCCAACGCTCAATCAACAGAGGCATCTCCACCAGAGCCACCTCCAGTTGACACTTTGGGAGGACTCAGCCCCCCAGAGCCATGGAAAGGGCCACCAAGCACTGAGCATGTGTTTGTACTGCAAGTGCTCTGATCTTGCTGAGGAGTCTTTCTACCTCTCTATCAACCCTCTATGGGGTGTGTAGAGAAACTCATGTGGGATAAAGGTCTGAGGCTGTGTGATTGCTCTGGCCATAGGTGGTGGGGAAGGCAAAGGAAAGAATGAGACAAGGACTCCTCTCTCAAGCCAAGTCAATCCACATGACTGTAATTCTTCAGTGACATTGGGTCTAAGTTGGGTGATGAAATAGTTACATAAACAACTAGGTGGGCATAACACAGGGGACAGAAACCGTGGAGCATGGCACATTTCAGACAGCTGTGGGTGAATGAGGCAAGCACTTTCTTTATAGGATCACAAAGTAATTCAGGCTGGTAGGGACACAAATTCTTGCTCTCAGCAAGGTCAGCTATGAAATCAGACCAGGCTGCTCAGGGCTTTACCCAGTACAAGCAAAGAGACGGCAAGGGCAATCTTGGCCCCGCCCTCTGCTCCACCTCCTGCCCCTCCTCACAGCGTGGAAGCTTTTCTTTAGCACCAGCTCGACTGTCTCTTATTTCACTTTCTGCAGGCTGTCCCTCGTTCGGGGCAGCGGTGTCGCGGGTGCGGGCGCCGCGCCGCGGTACCTGGGTGAGGCGGTAGCACTGCTCCGCCGTGCACTCCGCTTTGCTCGTGGGGTTGCTCAGGGCGAACACCATGGGCCTCTCATTGAAGGCTGCCATGTCCTTCAGCAGCTTCTCCGTGAAAGCGCCGGCAACAGCCGCTACACCTGGAACAGTAACAGCAGCACCGTGAGGCGGAGCTTTCCCACTGCCCGACCTCAGTGCTGCTCCCTCTGGGATTGGTGAATGAACTGCGGGAGGGAACCAGCTCCATCTCTGGAGATGCAGGTGGCAATGTTGCTTTCTCATATGACAGTGACATTAAAAGCCTGTCTCAAAATAAAGCCCTCTGCTCCTCCAGGCAGAGTGGGCACCAGTGTTTTGGCCAACCTGACTGCGGCACTCTGACTCCCAAAGACCTTCCCGAGGTGCCTGTTGTCATCCTCATCCTGCCAGCCTGACAGAGCCAAGTTTGTTGCTTGAGAGCCCCAGATCCTGCTTCCTCCAGCACCTCCCTCTATAGCTCTGTCTGAAAGAACTCCTACAGCTGTAAAAGTGAAGAAGCCCATGCCCTATAGTTAATGCAAAAGGATATGGAGAACTCAACCGACAAAATGAAGGTGAAAAAAGGTAATTTTGTTTTGACTAGGAGAACAAAAGGAGACTCTGGAAGAAATACAGAAACTCTCCTAAGAAAAGGTCATATTAAGTGAACTCCACCTATAACTGCTGTAGGTTTCACTTTCTGCACAACCTCTTCCAGTGTGTCCACACTGGGGTGATCCTGGGCAAACATTTCTTTCTGGTGGTTCAGGTGGCTCCTGCCCTGTGAGGAAAAAGGAGTCAAACTTTGGTCTGTTGGCAAAAGGTGGACACATAACATAGTAACTCATCTTCAGCTCATTTCATCTCTCAGCCCTGTACCTAAAGCAGATTCCACATAGCAGGACCTCAGCATCAGCCAGTCAGGCATCGAATGGTTGGTGTAGTGTCACATTGGCCAGGCCTCTGCTCCTGTCACCCACCAAAGTACATTGACTGTGGGGAGGAAGGACCTGGCTGCCATTCACTGGTACATAAAGCACAAGACTCCTCCAGTCTGAGGAGGGACAAGGGCACAGGCCTTGGGGACACAGTGAGTGCAGAATGGAGCTGGGCCAGGCTGGGTCACTGTGCAGGGGACAGTTCTGCTGTGATAATACCTCATATGATGTGCAAGACTTCCAGCACTGCTTGAGGCCATGGCCAGCAGAGTATCCTTCCACTTTAGAGGTCCAACCTGAAGCATTGCCTTTAGGGCAGCCAGTGCTGCTGGCACACTTGTCAACATGAGATCTAGTCCTTTGAAAGCAGGAGCAGCAATGCTGACACCAATAAAACTGCAGCCTTTACTTCAGGGCTGAGCAGGGGTCCAAGGTATCTGCCTGTTCTGGCCTCTCTAGCTGGCAATAGATGGCAGGTGAGTGGAGTTCAGCTCTGGAGACAAATTCACCTTCACAATCAGTCCCTTGGAGTCCACCATCCAAATTCTTTTAATGGCATCCTGTCGTGAAACACCTTCTTTTTCCATGGCCATGAGGATGAGATGAGCTATGCCCATTGCAGCCTGGAACACAGTATATAAACATTTCACTGGGATATCATTATCTTTTGGGGGAAGATTTTAAATGAGAGGTGGGTTGGGTCATCCTCCAGCACTGCACAAAGCAGGGAGACTCTCTGCTCAGGGTTGTACAGTGCCAAGGCATGGGATTGATTTTAGCCTTGTAGGTGCTGCCATAAATAAAACCCCTCACAATCATTCAGCAGAGCATGTTTCAGGTGAGGCTGAAGAAGCAGAGGTGGTACCTTGACAAGCAGGGGATGTCTCCATAATTTAAACCAGCTGCTGCAGGAGAGGAAAAGAGGCAGACACTTTAAAAAGTGCTGGTGGCAATGCTAGTACAGAGGAACTCAAAGCCAAGTGGAACTGCTGCATCTGAAATATGGCCATGAGGAAAGTCTTCCATTCCTGCCTGGGAAAGGAACCCTGGACATGCTGTGTATTTGTGGTCCTACAGCCATGCCTGGCCCTCCTGCTCAGATGGTGACTAACAAGGAAGAGGGGCTCTGTGCCACAGATGGTGACCAGCACAGACAGACATGTCTGCCAACAGGGATGGAGAGAGAGAGCAATCTTTTTCTCAGTGAGGAACAGACAAATAGTAACAGACCTTCCCAAAGTCTCACAGGTGGGTGAGAGCTGAGACAGGTCCTGGACCAACACCTTTAGTCCAAGGTGGACCAAGCTTTGGAGGCTTCTTCTTCTCTCTCTTTGAGCAAGGTGTCTTAAAGACAACCTGGCTTCTGCTATGGAGCACTGTGACTGACTAGTGACAGAAAGATTGTGTTCTTACAGTTCTTTGAGTCTGAGTCCTTTGGACTCTGCTGCTAAAGAAATTCTGGTTTACCCTAGACATCAATCCTGAGAACTCAAAACAGCCTCCTTAATATTCCTGCCTCACAAGGGCCTTCCCTAAAGGTACTTAAAGCCCCACTGACACATGGGCAGCTTTGTAGTATCCACAGAGTATTCCCAGGACTTGTGGGCCAAGAAATCACTTAAAGACTATGGGTAACTTCCAAACAGCAGCAAGATCCACCTGTAGGGCCCAGTCCTGCCCAGTGACAAGAAATCTGCTTCTGTGTTTCATGCTCATGAAGCCAAGCTTTGCAGGAAGTTTCATAGTTGACTTTTCTCTCTCTAAATTTGAGGATGGAGCATATTACAGTATAAACTCAGGAATATTCCTACCTCTCCAGCTCCCTGGAAAACAAACTTCTGGTCAGAGAGCTTGTTCTTTGTGATTCTTAAGGCTGCAAAGATGCCAGCAAGTGCAACAGATGCTGTGCCTGGAAGAGAGAAACACCATGAGATGGACATCCTGGCAAATGCATTGTCTACCCTTCAGATAAACTGTCAGAATCCTTGTGGTAGGAATCATTCTCTTAGATTCTGTCACTGAAAGATCAGAGTGCCTTCCCTCTGCTGAAATATTAACATTCAAATTCTCCTGCAGGGCTGGAGAACACAAATTTTCCTCCATGTAGAGTCAAAGGGACACCAAATCCTACAATGCCAGAAGAAGTTAATACCTAACTTGCAAGGGTTTAAGGTGCATCTGACTTCTCCAAGGTCACATAAGACCCCTGTAGCAGAGCAGTGGTTTGAACTTGGATCCCCTTGTCAAAAAATCTTCTGTGATCATGGAATTACCACCCTCTTCTTCTATTTACCTTCACAGCCCAGCATCACCATTTTTTAGAACACCCTGATACCCTGACTCACAGCCATCACATCCTGCTGCTAAGTATTAAGTGGTCATTGAGAACAGGAGCTGGGCCCAGATTAGTGAGAAACAATGCAGTAAATGGAACAGTCCTGCTGTTACAGCCACTGTGATATCTACAGCCTTCCATGCACTAAGGGGGTCAAATGTCCAGACTGAATAATCTGCCTTTCTCCCATATAACACACATAAATCATGTGCAACATTCATCTATTGTCCTGTCCCAGTTGAAGGAATATGGTGGAAATAATTAAGTAAGGCACAAGCTAATAAGGATTCAGGCACTGGTGGTATCTCAGGTCACCTGGGGAAGCTGGATGCAAGTGTTAAAGGGGACCTGGGAGTGAAGAAGGAAGTTTGATCACAGAATATGCGAAGTTGGAAGGGACCCATAAGGATCATAAAGTCAATTAGTTTTATCCCTTAGCATTTGACAGATTATCACTTTTGATATGCCCTAGTTTTGATCTGTTCCCAGCTCTAGTGCTGGTGTCTCCATTCTCATCTTTACAAGCCTTGTGAGAAATCAGGGAGACCACAAGTAATGAGTCTTGTGGGGTTGGTCATGGCTGGGGCAGGCAATGACCACTTTTAGGCTAATATGCCTGATTTCACCAAATTCCAGCATTTCCTATTTTGATGCCCATGTAATCAGCCAGTGGTTCAGGGTTTCAAGTAGCCAGTGCTTCACTGAGGTTCCCTGCAGGGTCCTTAGGGCCTGGGGTGCTGCAAGGCATCAGGAACAAGGCTGAGAAACAGCAGCTCCTGAGCAGACATAACCACGAGCAGTGACACCAGCAGATGGAGCTGCCTCATCTCTGAAGGACCCAGAAAACAAATTCAGCTTTACCTGCTGCTTCTCTTAAGTGCAAAAGCCACAGACAAACCAGGAATCTGCTGGTATATCACTCTTATCATTTCCTAGCAAGCAGAAAATCTAGTGGACACACAAGTACTCTGCCAAATAAGTAGTTTTACTGACATGACTTATCTTGTTGAGGGAAACTATATAAACTACTCTGACAAAGAAAATCTTTATAGGCCAAAGCAGAAGTATTTGTCAGTACAATGAGAAACCTTTTGTGATTATAACTCAGATGAATTTAGTTCTCCAGAAGCTAATAATCAGCCTCTCTAAGAGTGATTCTGGTTTAGCAGAGGTGACAGCAGCCACCCTCCTGCAGCAGATGTGGTGTCCACACTGGCACACTGCTACAGAATGGCAGCATCACTTCACAGAATCATGGAATGATTTGGGTTGGAACAGACCTCAAAGACCATCTAGTTTCAACTCCCCTGGCATGAGCAGGGACATCTTCCACTACAGCAGGTTGTTCCAAGCCCCATCCAACCTGTCCTTGAACACTTCCAGGGGTGAGACATCCATGGCTTCGTGAGGGCACTGCAAGCTTTCATGCCTTAAACACAGGCTAGACTGATGGTTGACAGCTTTGTAGGCTTCTTTCTTGCAATGAATCACTTGAGACACTTGCTTCAGCACCAAGGATGAATCCCCTCCATTGGCTCAGAAAAGTTTTTACCATTACATTTCCAGACTCAGACCATCTGAGTTCAGTCAGTTTAAAAGGGGAGGGAGCCAGCCACTGAGTGCCTTGTTGCTTCAATATTAACAGGTCACACCACTGATGGAAGTATACAAAGGATTTGCTCTTACTTCTCCTGCACTAAATCTCTGCATTTTAATGCTCTCTTTAGAATAGTGTATTTGCCTGGTGAAACTTCACTGGACTAGGAAAATTACAGAGGAAGATAATGAATGTCCAAGAAATTTAAAAGAACATTGGATAATTGCCTAGTTTTTAGATTTTGTGTTTTATGGGTGTCACATAACCAGTCCATGCTCATTCTCTGTGTTATGGTGAGTCTACCATCAGCAGGGGTGCCTGGCATGCTGCCATGACAGATGCTGAGGATGGGACTCCTCTGAACAAATGTGTATGATCCTGCTCAGGCTCATGAAAGCAGACACCTGAACTGGGTCAAATGAAATGCACCCTACAAGAGTCACTACTACCCCATGTTTCTTACAGAGACAAGGTAACTGGAATACATGTAGACATTTCTGCTGCAGACATCTAATCTGTGCAGGAAGAGATTCCACCCTGTAAGTCTGAACTGTAAAGAAATGAAAGGAGATCAGGGTCCCCCGGGTTGTCAGCAATGCCAAGCTTGTGACATGCAGTAGAGTATGAACATCTATGTGTACACTCACACATATTTACACACTATCTCCAAGGCTTACTTTGCACAGAAATCCCCAAATCCCTGTGTGGGTAGGAGTGGGGATCTGATCAAAGTTTAAAAAAACCAGAAGTGAAACCATTACAGTGTGATGGTGTGTCAGGTCACAGCATTAGCAATGATAGAAAGTATTCCATTAGCCTGGAAAATATTGAAAAGACTGAAATGTAACTGGAGAAATATCTTGTTTCTCTTGGTCCTGACCCAGGCAAAACTGCTTCATACCCTGTGATTGTCAAGCAGTCTAATGGGACAAATGCTGGTATTTGCAAACCCATTTAAGTGGGAAATGCTCTTAAGAGATTCAACAGAGGGAGTACTTGAGGTACTTTTTAAAGGTGTCACTAGCCGGCATTTGACAAGTGGAAAGAAAAGAACGGGGACATGGACTCAATCTGCAGAGCAGAGACCTGTGGGATTGGGTGTGCCATTACTCATCCCCTGCACTTGTACTGCAGCTTTGACTAACAGCAGGGCTCTGTTCAGCTCTGCCACTCCTAATCCTCCTCTCTCGTTCCAATGTGTTTCTAATCCCTCCACGTCTCCCAAATTGCATCTCACCCCCATTCCTCAAGTAATAAAGTTACTGTACCTTGGCCTTAGCTCAATTATTTTTTTTCTTTATAATTACAATTTCTGAGCACAGAACAACAGAGTATCTCTGTGGAGAAGAGTTCACAGCTGGTTCATGTAATGAATTGGCTAATCATTGTGCTTCAGTTCTGAAATAATCATAAAGTCAGACTGGGGCGGGGAACTCCTCACCATGGCAAGAAAAAAACCAGCCATCCTTCAACACGTTGGTCTATCTGTTTTCCAAAGAGAATGAGTGCTGCCACTGTGGATAACTGCTTCCCTAAGTAATTAGCAAGAGTCAGCTTGGCTGGTCTGTATCTGAGGTGAGATATGGACGGGTGCAGAGAGAAGAAAGTGCTTGCAAACCATCCTGTCCATCCAAGACTTAAAGTCAGTGCTAAACATGATATCACAAAATAGCAAGCAGACCTTCGGACCTCTCTGGGAAGTCCACAGCAACAGAACCACAGCAACAAAAAAGAGGCATTCAGAACTAAGGCACACTCAGGAACATGGCCATCTCTGCAGGATTCAATTTCTGACACTCAGGCGCATTCAGAATATTGTAAAACATTACGGAAAACTCTGTGGAGTTGATCTTCCACTTGTACTACTGCAAGTGAGAACAAGCCCCAGTAGATGTCAGTGGAGGTACACTGGAGCATAACCTAAGGAAAGGATCTGCTCCGCAGCATCGCATGGGAAAGACTGCAGCAGAGAGGCTCCCATTCCCGGGGACCTGACTCTTCCTCAGGGTGGGGAGAGCAAGCAGAGGGGCGAACAGCTCTGCACATGGAGTTACAGGAAGCACTGCACCAGTCACTGGGGAAAGCAATGCCTAGTGCTGAGGTCAAGGCTGTGCTGTGGGTGCCAGCAGCCAATGACTGAGCAGGGGATACAGGGAAAGCGTAGACCAGGGGGGTGCTTGGGGGCAGGAGTCCTGTCCTGCTGATGGCTGGCACTGCCCTGTCCTGTCCTGTCCTGTCGGGCTGACTGAGCTGAGCTGAGCATCACCACCATGCTGAATCCTTCCAATGGCAGCAAGGGGAATGTGTAGCTACACCACTGCCTGTTTCTTCACACAACACCTGTGTGAGTGATTCTCCCTTCTCCACAGTACCTTGGTGGAAAAGATGACCAAATTCAGCCTGATCTTTTATTTTTCACTCTTGACCTGCCTGCTTAGACTTCGCCCTGTCGAAACCATGCCAATATGAGGGCCCGGGGAACAGCGAACTCTAGTTTAACAGCTCCAGCAAAGGGCAGCCAAGGCAATATATCTAAATTTATGGATGAGGAGGAAGCCTAGGGCTTTTCCAAATTCTGGTTCACATTAACTCCCTGCAGCAGTTCCGCCCATTACTGGAAAGCAGAGTGGAGCTTGTCCAGATCCACTCCAAATGCATACTCAAAAGTCAAACACAACAAAGCTGGAGCAAAACACTGCCAAAGTGTTTGCAGCTCAAGGTCTTCCCCTCCATGGCTGTGGGCTAGTGTTACCCTTCCCCCAGAGGGCCTCTGTAAGACATTAAGAAAACACACTTAGAAATGGTGCAGAGTTAGTCAACAAGAAGAGCAGTAAAATGCAAAGCGTTGATGTACAGGGATGGAACTTGCTCTCTTCAGGGTGACCCAGAATTGATGGTGGCATGGAGAAGACTTGCCTGATAAAGGAGAAGCCTAATGAGGCTATCTCTAGGTTCCTGCCACTGTAAAGTGCTTGTACTCTACTGTGCATAACCTTAGTGATGGGTTCTGACTACAGCAGCAGTGCCCTCCCTCCTGCCTGTACGATGCCAGCCCAGGCTGAGCCCCGTCGTGCACCCACACAGGCAGAGGCTGTCAGGCAGCTGCCAGAACTCTGCAAGAAAGTATCCCCATCACAGCCCTGGGGACTCTGCATGCTGCTGCACACCAACAAGCTAAACCAGGTCAGAGCACAGCCCTTTCTTCTGCTCATTTGGCCTTCTGAGCCTGGACTTAAAAGATTGCACACAGCTTAACACAGAGGTGACCTGTGCTGTTCTTCACTGCAGAGGAGGAGCTGGCAGTGGCATCCAGTGAATGAGAAAAGCAAAGGAGAAAAGCAGGAAAGGAAAGGGAAACAAATGTTGCAATTCCCAAAAGTGTCAGAAGATATGGGCCTGATCTTTAGAGTGCTGCACTGATAAGCCCAAGAAATTGAGGCCCATTTACAGCCTGGAGTCCTGTTCTGAACTGTTCTGACCTGGCTTGTGTAGCAGCCAATGTGTGAATTCAACACAAACCCAGGAGCTCGCCCTTACATAGTTAAGGCAGCAGCACCAAGCAAGCACTTTGTAATGCTGTTGGGCATGTACCTCAGATGAATCCTTAGATGTATCTCATTAAGTCTCATGGACTTTGACCCTTGAACAATCTCTGCTGAATAGGCAGAAGTCGATGGAGATGCTGTAATTTTGCATGCCTAAAGTTCTCATCATGGAACTAGAACTCTGGTTTCCTTGATCTGCATGAGGCCTTTGAAAAATCTCCCAAAAAATAGTGAACCCTACAGGACTGAGAACACCTCCACATCTATCTCCAGGCTGGGTAAATCCTTAGGGAAAGCGTGCTGCTCAGGAGCTGCCTGGCAAGACATTGCCTGCTTTGTTCCACAGTTCAGTACCGTCCTCACTCCCTTCCTATTGTGCTTCCCCCTCCTTGGCTTCCTGTGATAATTACCGATGCATTTGCCACGCCAGCTGAAACAACAAAGTAAGATACTGTACCATTTTAATCTGCTGAAATTAGTTACTGCTGAGCCAAGAACTCTCACTTCGCCTGCTTCTCACAGCACATGGAAACGTGCCTGTGAAACAGGCCTCGTTTGCACATGATTGATTTCCAACTTGCCCAAGTGTTTGAAGCTGCTCAGATTTGTGGCACTGGAGTCAGCTTGCTCCCAGCCTCAGCTGACACCTGGACCACTGTCACTTCAGGCCAGGCACTGCTTCCTGTAGTGTCTTGGGAAGGTTATGGAATGGTTATCTGCTAGGATAATGAGAAAAGGTGGTTGGTGGGTCAAGAGATATTTTGAGGATCATCAGCTGTCAGACATCCTACAACCAAGGGAATCATTGCTCTAATGATTTGGAAAAGACTCAGAGGTGTTCTGTGAAAGGGGCGACCCTGAGCATTGCCTATAGCCTACTTTAGATAAGAGGCTTTATGCTTTTGTGCACTGTTCTCTTTGGCCTTGCCTGTATGTGTGAAAAAATTTTTGAATGACACGATCCAACACAATTCATTAAGTAACACATTAAAGATTTCTTCACTTTTTCTGCAATTCTGACTAAACTTGCAGAACTACTTCTGCTGTTCAGTACTCAGTAAACATCTCAAGAGGCAGCTAAGTTGGTCAGGTATGATTTGCCTTGGGAGATCCATACTGCTTTCATTCACCTTCATGTTCTTAGGTGCACTTCCAGAAGACTTACTTTGTAATCCCCAGATACTGTGGTTAGGCTAGCTGGGCTAAAATTCCCTGGATCTTTCTTCTTGCCTTTCTTGAAGATAGGTGTGACATTTGTCTTTTTTTCAGGAATTAGGAATCTCCTCAGTTACCATAACCTTTCAAAGAGTGACTTTGTAATGCTGTTGGGCATGTACCTCAGATGAATCCTTAGATGTATCTCATTAAGTCTCATGGACTTTGACCCTTGAACAATCTCTGCTGAATAGGCAGAAGTCGATGGAGATGCTGTAATTTTGCATGCCTAAAGTTCTCATCATGGAACTAGAACTCTGGTTTCCTTGATCTGCATGAGGCCTTTGAAAAATCTCCCAAAATATCCTTGTAGCTAAACTGGAGAGGTACAGACTGAACAAGTGGGTGAAAAAGTGGCTGGGCTGGTAGGTTCAAAGATTTGTGGTCAGTGGTACGAAGAGGCCAATGCTATTTAAGTTCTCATAACAATCTAGATTATAAAACAGAGTGCAGTTCTATCAAGTCCACAGATGATTACAAATTAGGGCTAGTGACTGATACAGTGGTGGTATGACAGTTGTTCACAGGGATCTCAGCAGGCTGGAGAAATGGGCTCAGGGAAACTTTGTGAGGGTCAGCAAGGGCAAATGCAAAGTCCTGCAGCTTTGCAGAAGAAAACTTTGGGGTCATGGTGGACAGCAAGTGGAAGATGAGCCAGCAATAAGCTCTTGTGGCACAGAAGGCCAACAGCCTGCTAGACTGTGTCAACAGTAGGTCAGAAAAAGTTATAATTTTTTCTATTTCAGCACTTTTGAGGTCATCTCTAGACAAGCATGTCCTATTTGGGGCTTTCAGCACAATGACAAACTGGAGCAAGTCCAGAGGAGGGACACAAATATGACAAAAAGGACTGAGGAGCTTGTGTTTGAAAGGGCTGAAGAAGACTAAGAGGACATCTAATTTCTGTTCACAAGCACTGGTTGGAGTGTTTGTAAAGAGGTCAGATTCTTCTCAGAGGTGTACAAAAAAAAAAAGATGAGGAGCAATGAACAATTAGCAAAATTCCAATTAGATATTAGGGGAAAAATGCACAAGGAAGATGAAAAAACTTTGGAACAAGTAGCACAAAGATTGTGGATACCCATCCTTGTATATACTGCAAAGTATTTGGCTGGACAAGGCTCTAAGGAATCTGAACTAATATAAAACTTGATCTAAGTTTGAAATCACCCTTTATTTGAGTGAGGGGTGGCTGATGTCCAGAGGTCCCTTCCAAACTGTCTTCAATGGCTTTATGTAATTTCTTGTATGAAGCAGGAATACAGAGATGCCAGCTTCAAGGATTCACCACACTTCACAACTTTTCAAGACTTTCAAATTGTCTGCTTTCTGTTTATCACTGTGAATAATTAAGCAGAGCAAAGTTAGAGGAGGAAGAGAAAGAGCAGGAACTGAATCATTCTCATGTACCTCTAATCTTATGTGCTTCAGAGCCTGCCCTGGTACTTTACTGGGAAAAAAAAGGAAGAAGTGACAATCAATTTTCTCCCTCAGAGCTGTAATTGAAGCTGTTGCCCCTTGCATGAACCCAGACAGAGCTGGGAAAGGACTGATGTCATCACCCCCTTGGAGGAAGGAGAAGCACTCCCTCAATGGGAGCTCCCACACATGGGCACTGTGAGCCAGCCCCTGCCTACATCCCAGGCTGATGGCTTTCAGAATAAGCAATCACCTTGTCCCAGTTGGTGGTGTCTGGCAGGCATCCCACTCAGCATCAGCAGGCTGGCTGCAACTGGAAGGAGTCTGAGTCAACTTTACTCTCTGGGGTTAGGATGGATTGGGAAATATAGTAATTTGTAAGATTAAAAAAAAAAAAAGAAAAAAAAAAAAAAAGAAAAGTAGGTGTTAATATTTTAAACTGTTTTTCATTTTGTGTAGGCCCTGGGGCAGCAACATGGCAGCATTTTGTGTAGGCCCTGGGTGGCCTAAAGGATCTTAAGGGAAGCAATTTATACCTTTTTCCCTCATCTCATCTGGGTGTGTATGTGGAGGGCCACTGCATCCAGAGTCCCACTAACCAATGGTCAATGAGTTTAATTTAGAATAGCTCAGGCCTGATCTAACTTGCACTGCTTGCACCAAGATGTGTTTTCAATTCAACATACTTAAAACATTGCCAGCTCAGAAGATGGAATAATTCAGGCTTCAGAAGGTCTGTTCCTGTCTCACTTGAGTAAAATTAATCAGGCCTGCTCAAACAAGGCTTTGTATAATTCTCATTAGTCATTTAAACACCACTTACATTGAACTCTAACACTTTTTAAAGTAGGTGAGTCATGAAACATCAGCATGTTAGAAAAAAGAGTCTAAGGTAAACCAAAAGAACAGGAGGGTGTAAGTGAGAAAATGCCTCTTCCTAGCTTTCTCATATCATCTGAGGATACAGAAGGGTATATCATGGTGGGTAAATCAAACTACTCATCCCCAATTCAACTCTTTTATCTCTGACATGACTATAAGATAGAGTTAACTGAGTAGATCCATGTTACTTCAGCATTCCAAAGGTCTCAAAACTCATTTCTGACTACAACCCAAGTCTGGATTTCCCTTTTCTTTCTGACAGCTCCATAAAAAAGCCAAAACAGGTGCTTGCTTCCTTCGACTCATTGCTTGTTGTGCAAAAGCTCAGCAGGATTTCTTTACTTATCTACTACTGAGAAACCAGTGCCAGCAAAATGCTTTATTTGAGAATATAACCATGTTTTACTACAAAGAAGTAAAATCCTACTCTTTCAAATGGCAGAACTTGAAAGAACTTGAAAGATCTCCCATGCACTGTGACATGCATCTCTCTGGGGAGAATCAGATAAGGTCCATTTTATGACAATACTGTTTTACAGCATCCTCCTGGATGTGGTTTGCTGCTCTGGGGCAGTCATTACCAGGAACTGTCTGAGGCATTCAGCCATGACCTTTGGCCAGAAGAAAATAATAAAAGATAATCTCCTGCTCCCCACTCAGAATCTGCAGTTTGGCTTTAATATTCTCTTTTTCTTCTCTCTTATCAAAAAAACCCTTTCCAATTCACCAAGAAACCTTTGCCATTTACTCCAGTTTTGCCAAGATAATCTACATCTAGACTCCTGAAGAGTGATTTGCCATATCACCTGGCCTCTTTTTGACTGCTGAATCCCTTTTCACTTTTAGAGAGAGCAACTAATCCAAAAGAAATCTTTACAATATTGGCTTCTTATTATGGCCTTTGTCTGCCCATCTTCAGAAATGTCTGAGTGCTTGGTTTCCCCATTCAATGCCTCAATGAAAAAATGTATCTCCTGAGTTTTCTTTTTCTATGCTTCTCTCTTCACTGGAAGTTTTTAGGGGTGGCAGGAACACCTGATGAGTTTTCTTGTACAGCAGTATCCATCTACCCTTCCCTGAAATGCCTTTAGCTTCTCTGCTTCTAAACCCTCTTCAAGAAAATGTCTTTGAGCAGGTCCATGCATCCCACTACACCAACCATATTTCCCCAAACCAAGATCCTACTCCTTGTGTCAGATAGGAAGAAGCTACTATACACATTGCCAAATACTGTTAGATAAGCAGCAGATGCAGAAACAGCACTGGAAAATCTGCTTACAAAAGAACCAGCATTGTGTGAAAAATAACACTGATGTTTCTTTCAGTCTCTTTCAAGTACAAGTGAGGATGAACCCAACTGACTGCAAATAATTAAATCAAACATTGGAAATTTCTGCATGTTTCAAGCAGGACTAGACAAAAGAAAAGATGAAGGGACTCAGAGGAGAACTTGTTTGTAGACACTTGGGAAGATCCTGTCCCTGTCAAATGGGCAAACAGCCCTTCCAAAGATTTAAAGCAAAGTCAGCAGCAGACTGGGATGCAGATTGCATCCCTCTGGGCATTGAGCAATCCTGCTGACTGCTGAGCCTCTCAGGGCCTGAGAGTTGCTTGTTATAACCCCAGCTTTGCTGCTGTCACTTCTCTTTGACACTGGAAGAGTTATGTTAACCAAGCTAGGAGGGAACAGATCTGTTCTCAGATTACTGCAGAGCTAGCATCCACAGAGAGGAAAGAAGCTGGTTCACCTTTATTTTTGTGCACATAGTAAAGAGTATAACAATAGAGGGAAAATGCCAGGATCAGCTAATGACCACCTGGCTCATGAAAACGGAAAGCCTTGCATAACTGTTAAAACGTCATCATTGTTCTAGCTAAATTATAGAAAATTAATGGAACTCTCTAAGTTACCTGCATAATCTAAAGCATATGATCCAGTTTCTCCCTTGAATGTTTCTGCAATGAGCTGCTAAATTCCTAAAAACAATGGAGACTCACTTTTCAACTCAGGTGGCTGAGCTTTTGTTTATATTTTTAAATGATTCCGTGTAAACTCTAAAATCTGTCAGACATCTGACTACTGTATAATAAACAGTCCCGTGACATTAACCACCAGTTCTCAGGACAAGGCGAAGGTTAATTATGATTTTCCTAACAGTACTTACCCTGAATATCATCATTGAATGTACAGTATCTGTCACGGTATTTATTGAGGAGACGAAAAGCGTTAGCATTGGCAAAATCTTCAAACTGGATCAGACAATTCATGCCATACCTGCAAGTTAAAGGGCAATTTAAAATGGATAAATATATTTATACAATATAGCACAAGATGTACACCTTTTACCAAGACAATGTAGCTAGAGACTCCAGTGCAGAAATAAAAGTATCATGACAGAAATGCAGCACAGTGACAGCAAAGTGGATAACACCCATCCCAAGGTCCATATATGGAGAACTGTGGGGTCGCCAGGATTAAACTGTGTTCATAATTCAAGTGGCTTCTTAGTATGTGTACTTATGTATACCTATATGTACATGCATCTTTGGACTTTTGGAATGAGAAATTTTCACAGGTGTATCTGCAGAGGAACTTCTCAAAGCAAAGGAGACGATCTTGGTATTGCAGCTGCCACACTGCATTACAGCAAATCTGACTGCAAAGGGAACACCAGTTAAAGGGACACCACCAGGGGCCCACTGCAGCTGTAAGTGGCCAAGAGATGAGAAAAAAATCTGCTTGTAGGATCCCATGGAGTGAGTGTTTCACAGTGGGACTGAGTGGTTCATGGTGTGATTTCACAGTCACACTTCTGTGCCTTGGAAATATTTTTCTCCACTGAGTTGTTTAGCAGGAAACCAGCATGCAATGACAGCTAGTGACCTGTAGAGTGAAAAGGTAGGAAATAATTTCAAACTTTCCATAATTGTCCAGTAATTTCCAGCAATTTCAAGGAGAAGTATGCAGTTTATAAATTGGATAATATTCTGGTCCATGTGTATACACATTCAGCAGTTTGTATGACTCTAGGCTGCATTAAAGCTTTGCAAATAAAATCTAAAAGGGCCATAAGTACTCGTTTCTCACACATAAATGTGATAGGGCACTGAGAGAAATTCAAGGAATGAGTAATGCTGCTATTAGCAACCTCTGGGCTGCAGGCAGGCGAAGGGGCTTTAAATAACTGCACTTTGTTAGAGGTAGCATCACCTGACATATATTCTCTTCAGACTTTCCTTCTTTGCCACTGAAATCTGAGGTAGAACAACTCTGCTTTAGTGAAGAAACTGATACTGGATAAAACATACTCCATTTGAGAACTCCATTTCTGTAATGAAAAGGTCTTTTCATGGCACTCACAGTGTGGGTAGTCAGGCTCTCCTAGAAGGGGCATGAATTTTTTATTATTTCCCACTTCAAGTATATTTGTCAATAAGGAGACAATGATAAGCACATGCATTGTGCTCCTTTATTCTTCCATCATGGGAATCTCTCACTTGATAAATCTCCTGGTCTCAAAAGGGACAAAGGTTGGCTTTAACACTTGCTTCCCATTCTCTGTGTTTGCATTTAGCAAAGGACCACAGTGGGGACAAGAGTTTTTAGTAGGGCCTGTAGCAACCGGACAAAGGGTAATGGTTTCAAACTAAAAGAAGGCCAATTCAAACTAGATATAAGGAAAATATTTTTTACAGTGAGGGTAGTTAAAGGCTGACACAGGTTGCTCAGAGAGGTACTGGATGCCCCATCCCTGGTAATATTCAGGGTAAGGGTAGACGGGGCTCTGAGCAACCTGATCTGGTTGAAGATCAGCTTACTAATGGATGTTCCTCTTATTCATCATTTGGATGTGTAAGGAAAACATGGCTAAGAGGGAGATGACACAGCATCCAGAACATCTGCTAATATCTCACAGCAAATAATTAGCAAATCTTTATGCAACTTCAGTTGCTATAGAAACTATTTCTCTAACACTGGTCTTATTTATTGATATCACTGAGGAAGTAACATTTCTGACTTGCTTAACAAAATCAATGATCTCAGCCAGCATTAATGTACATGCTACCAGCTCTGAGAATTCCTTCCACATTTGTGGTATGCAGCATGGTACAGTGCACAAGTTACTTCTATTTTCATCTTTGATGCCTTATTTTCACCTTTGATCCTTATTAAGCAGAGCATAAAAGAAGTAAGGTAGCCCATAAACACTTCATTTCTCCTTCTGCCCCTCAGTATGACAGGAGGGTGCTGCAGTGCAGGCTCTTCTCACTAAGGTATTTTTTGAAGGTTGTTTTCCACTGCAATATATCTACTGAGCTTTTTAAAGAATGAACTCCATTTTTGAGCTTATGTGAGCCTTTGCATAACGTGAAAACTGAAGTTTTCATTCATAAAGACCACAATTTGATCATGGTAAGACCCAATGAATGGATGCTTTAAATGAAAGAACCAAGTATTTCAGATTCACAGTTAAAGATGGGAATCTTGGATCATGATCTTAGTCCTCAAGGACTACTCACATTACCAAAGTTTTGAGAGAAATTTAAAGAACTTGTGCTTCCCAAAGTCACTGAAATTATATACAACTAGGCAGCTGACTTACTGAGTTATCTTAGAAATCTGCCAGTTAATCTTGCTGCCCTCTTCTAGTGGTACTTTGGCGGCTGCGTGCAGTGCTCCATCTGAGGGTGACCAGAGCAGGCTAAGGTAAACTCAGCAAGGAGTTTGAACAAACCAGCTGCTGAGGCCATGTGCAGTAGGATCTTTGTGAGTAGCACCATGATGAGTCAGTCCTACTGTCCCTCCCCCACGGCACAGCATCTCAATATTTGTGTAATTCCTTTCATCCCGAAGGAATTCAGAGCACTCTACAAAGAATGTTTGAGTAGCACTCGAAAGTAAAATGTAGCCAACTTGGGACTGGAGCACAGAAGTCCTTTAATATGCAACAATGCTAAGAGAAAGTCTAGCTTAGGTAAGAAGGTGGAGAATACTTTGTAGTGCAAAGGGAAAGGGTGTCCTGAAAGCTGCTACATGCATTGGAATCCAGCCAATAAAATGCAGTGCAGAATGGGATTTCTTCCACTACCTTTACACATCTAAAAGTTGGTTGTGTAATGCCCAGCTGTGTATTGCCCAGCTAGACAACTCTGACTGCCCTCTCAGACCATGGAGAGAAAGGCCATATCCAGTAGCAATTTCTTTCAAATAGTCTAAGTGAAAAATGGAAGTAGATAACATCTCTGGAGATGCTTCTTTCTTCAGAGTGTCTGTGAAGGCAGACTAAGATGACCAATCTAAATTTAGATATCTAACTTTAGACACCTAAATTAAGAGAGGTGATCTAATACTATCTAATTATCACAGTTGGCAATATCTGGTTGGGAACATCTTAAATCTATGTCATGCATCTTAGGTCACTGGCTTATCACCCTTTCACTGCAATACTATGCTGCCCTTCAATGTTTGCAATGTCTTTGTTGATGTCTGCAGAAACTGCCCTGCTCCATCCCTTGTGTATGGTGTCCAAGTGGTTCCCTGTCAGCAAACACAGAAATACTTGATGAAGTGAATTATACTGGCCAGTCTTCCCCCATCATATGTTTTAATGTTTTAAAATGAAAACTGATTTTGCAAAATTGTGTTTAATTGGAAGCACTGTATTTCCCACTAAGAAACCAAAATTAATGAATTCCTTTGGAAGAATAATTTTTAATGAGGTATGCTTTTGTTTAACCTTCTGTTCTGTTTAACATGTGATGTCTGATATGAATGCAGTCCCAGTTAGTACTCACATACTTGCTGTCTATAGGTCCAGGATGACTTTTAATAGAAAAAGTGTTTGTAAGGTGAGTATTTGAACAAGGATTTCTGAAGATCCCTTCCAAGATATTTAAATATTCTTAAATTTGCAGGAGGAATTGATGCTGGCCCTGCAGGGAGATCCTCCAAACTACTGTGATAGGAAGAGACTCTTGAGGTCAGTCTGCTTGGCTGGTTGTCAGTTCTCATGGATTCTTCCACTGATCCATGTGACTTATCTAACTTTCAGCTGAGAGCCTGAAGGAGATTTGGAAGCAGATCAGCAGGTCACATCAGGACTGAATGTTTTCCAGTCCAGGAAAGGCATAGCCAGCTAAGATTGGCTCTCTCCAGCAATCTCATCCTGACTGTCAATGATTCATCTCCTCTAGATCATTCTATGATCTTGTTGCCCTCTGGGACACGAGCAGTTAAACAGCCAGGATCTGGCTGCCTTTGTCTACAAGGAAAGCTCACATGTAGACTATCAGGATTTCAGACTGACAAGGTACGTTGAAACTGAGCAAGTGCCATGGTCCAATGTGGTTTCTCCCATTCCTCAGTTCTTTATCTCTCTTTCAAAAAAGGAAGGTTGTATTTTTTGAATGGTTTTGGGTTCAAGTGTTGCCATTCCTCTTGGGCACACTGCAGTTTGCATTTTGTGGGATCTCTGCAGTTCTATGTGTCCTTGTGGAACTGGAGCTTTCCCCTCAGCATGAGTCATTCTTGCATTTGTAGGCTGTCAAGAAGGATGCTTGGACAGAGGTATTTTTGAAAGAATTCAGACATGCTGAAACTTGTAACTGGTTACACTACAAGAGACATTATTTAATACTGTCACCATGTCTCCTGTTGGCTGCCAGACCACCATCTGGGAGATCCTGTTCTCTGCCACCTCTGGAATTAATTTACCCATTTTATAGAATTGGAAACAAAAAGACACACTTTGTCAGTTCTTCCTCATCCAAAAAAAATTCACTGGTCTTTCAGGGGAAGATTATATTGGTGTCTCATTAGTTTGCTTATTTCATGGTTTTGTGCCATAAATAATTATGACCCAAATTCTGGCTCTCATACCTTGCAAAAATCTTCCTGTGGAAATAGCCTCACTGGGAAATGCTTTATAGAATGGTCCCGTACACTCATTTTAGTCGAATCTCTCTCTTGTACAAGATTTTGCCTAGCAAATCTTGTACAAACAGATTGTACAGTTTCAGTGATTGTATTGTTTCAGTGAAACAATATACTATTGATTAAAATAATACAAACTGATTAAAATAGTACAAACGGTCATTATTATGAAGGATGACTCTAGGAGCTAAACACATATAATATTACAAGTCTATTGTAAAAATTTTCACCTGAAAATCTTTATTAAGAAATAATCCCATTTCCTGGAAAACAAATAAACATGCTTTGTTTATCACTATATTGTTGTTCTGGTGCTGTTACTATCCAGCTAGACCTACACAGAACCCCTGGGCTGTACCAAGAGAAAAGATGCTGTTAGCAAAGTCTGTATCCCCTGCAGAGAATGATAATCACCTCCCTTGGATGACCAACTGGAACAAGTGGTGGAACAAAAGTGTGGAACAAGAGTGTGAATCACAGAAAAGGAGCAATGACTACATTGCTTTTAGATTCTTTATTCAAGAGACTTCTCAGTTGCCTAAACAATCTCATTATGCATTTTTTTTCTTTCATCCTCATTTGTATGTACCTCTTTGAGTTCATCCAGACTCATTATAAGCCATGAGGTCAGAGAGGAAAAAGATCATGAAGCAGCAGTTACCACTGATGCTTTAAGTTTTAGCTTTTATGATTTTCAGATTCTGTGCTGCCTAGGGGTGTGGTTCTGAGCCTCATATTAAGTGTTACTAAGCTCTCTTCACAGAGTAGGTAGACAAAACAAATCCTTTCCCAAATGGGGACCAAGGAAAACTGTTACAAGTTTTCAGGCCCAAAAGCATAAACCATGGTGGACTGAAGAGAGAAAACAAGAAGGATGGACTTCATAATCTGAAGGTGTAATTGGATAATTAAACCCCAATATGCAAATGGACCAAAACTCATAAAAGTGTAAGACCTTGTGACTGACCGTCCATTTTTGTGACCATTTTAAATCCATCTTAGGTGTAGCCCTGGCCAGGGTCTTGTACAGCCCAAGGTGTATCCTTAAAGGTCTTTCAATAAATGTCTACACTATTCTCTAGCTCTGTCCAGTCTCTGTTCCAGGTCAGCCTTCCCATGGAATCACCATTTGAGAAGCATCTGACCAAAACTGCCCAAGTCAGAATTTTAAGGGCGGCCTGAGGACCTGTCCAGTGCCTTTGCTGATCAGTATCAAAAGGACTTTTTTTTTTTTTTTTTTTTGAGCTCTCCCTGAGAAAAACTGTTCATTTTTNTTGACAATGAGGAGGAAGTATAATACATTCTTACATGCACGCAAAAAAAACCAAAAACAAACAAACAAAAAAAGGTATTTGCAAGAAGATCATCTTCCTTTATGGAAAGAATCACAAGAAAGAAGTTCCAGTCCTTGCCTGAATTTAAAATTTTATAGCACTGCTTTCAGCCATTTATGATGCAAGGAATATGCTTTGAGGAGCTGAAACTCCTTTTCACAGTATTTGATAAAACCAGGCAGAGAAGAAACAAATTGTCCTTGCCCTTGTCATCTTCTTATTGCTGCTTGAAACACCAGCAATCAAAGTTCTGATTTCCAAGGAAAACTAAATTATCTGTAGAGAAACCCATTATCAGAAAAATATCATGCTTGGCAAGTGCTCAGCATTTAAGATTGGAAAAACAAAGTCCATTCAAGCAAGTAAAACAAGGTTAGAATCTGAGTCTGTCTGGTGCCCTGAGACCAATCTTACTGTTAAATTTTTACTATGATACTTGTCAGGCCTCTCATCAGACCAGCAGGACACTAATTCCTAGCCACAGGCTAGGAGTCAGTTTGGTCAGGCATCTCCTCAAAAGGGCAGCTGAGAGCAGCCCTGTGGAGAAGGACTTGGGGGTATTGCTGGATGGAGAACTGAATATGAGCCAACAGTGCATGCTCCCAGCCCAGCGAACTGTGTCCTGAGCTGCATCCAAAGCAATGTGGGCAGCAGGGCAAGGAGAGGATTATGTCCCTCCTGAGACTCCATCTGGATCCAATTCTGGGGCCTCCAACACAAGAAGAATGTGCACCTGTCAGAATGGGTCCAGAGGAGGCTATGAAGATGATCAAAGGTCTGGAGCATCTCTTCTATTGAAGACAGGCTGAGAGAGCTGGTGTTCAGCCTGGAGAAGCGAAGGCTCCAGGGAGACCTTGGAGCCAATAAAACTTATGAAGTCTGGGTCCTGGGTTTAGAAATCCCATGCTAGGGAGCTGCATCACAAACCCAACAGGACCTGCTGCCTGCCTCATCATCACCTTAAGCTACAGACAATTTCTAACACTGGGCAGGAGTCTCACTGAGTTTCTGCCAACATAAACAAAGCCACCATGCTCTGAGGCACAGAGCCTGCTGTGGATCCAGTGAGTGCTGCATCAATAAAAACCCTCCTTGAAGCACAAAGATATCAGGAAATCCCAGAATTGTACATTTTTGGAAACTGGGGGATGTGCTAAGGGTTTCTGTTCTTAGTAATATGTCAGGGCATCTGCTACGAGCTACTGTTAGAAACAGAGTAAAGGGCAAAATGAAGTTAAGATTGATTACAAAATTCTTGGGGAAAAAAAAACCCAACAACCTCTTGAAAGTTCCTAGTCAACTTTCATTACATTATTTTTAAGGAAAACCCCCCCAAAAACTATTTTGCACATCCTATCTCATGACTTTCAAGCACTAAGACCAGCACTAATGGCTGCTATGGCCATTCTAGTGCTTTTATGCAAAATGACATCATCCTGCTTGCAGTTGGCGTGAGGAAGGACTGCAGCTGGAGCTACAAGGCTTCTCAGGAGCAGGGCAAAAGCAGGAGATGCAACCATATTAGTGCTAACCCTCAGATGTAGCCTTGAGCTACCCTCTGGCACACAACAAGGAACAGAGCTTCATCCTGTACCTTCTGCACAAACAGAGCTTCTCCAGCTGCATCTTACTGAAACTGCTGTGGTACATCTGGCGTAGGTGGAAAAGCCCAGATAAGAGCCTAGAGCAGAGGCTTTGTGACATCTGCAACTGTGTTACCCCAAAGGATTGGAAATCATGGTAATAAAAGCCACAGTGATCCCCAGCAGCACATCTGGAGCTCAGTCATTCCTCAGTAGCAGAAAATCAAGATAATGAAACCTAAATATTGTTCCTTGACTTAAAATATCATCCAGTGTCTTAAAGCAGATTACAGATGCTGGCTGATGATCTTATCTCACATCAAGCCAGGACAATGGAGGGCTGGGATGTCTCTTCCCATCACCATCACCTCTCCCTATGAATGGTGTCAGAGTCCCTCTGGCCACAGCAACTGGTGTAGATGGGCAAGGAGAATGTCCACCTTGTATTCCATGAGGGCTGAATCTGGTCTACACAACCAGCCCTGCCCAGGGCACTAGTGATGCTGTGCAGGCCTCCTAACAGACACACAGATGCTAGGGAGTGACTTTGAGTGCTGGCAGTATGTGTGAGGGTTTTTTTGAAGCTCATTAATGCATTAATGCCTAGAAAATAAAGTCTAATCTTTCAGGATCAATTAGCCAAGTTAACCAGAGCATGTGAAGAAATAATACGGGGGCGCACATGTACTGGTGATTTTGTTTCTGAAAAGTGCTGGTGAATTTGTGATCCATGACCCTGGAGAAACTGAGGGGGCTTCTTTTCAAAAAGGTTCTGATTGTTGAAGAGCACATGAGAGCTGACTTGGTATGTTTGTGGGTAAAAGTACTGGGAAGGGATTAGGCAAAGAGAAATCGGGTATGAAACATGCACAAGGAAAAGGAAACTCAGCAGAGGTATCTTTCTTTTCCCATCTGGGAACTTGAACACTTGATCTCCTGATGCCTTCTGTGCTCTGCCTTGTGGCACAGCCTGACAGAAAGCCTGTTCCCCTGGTCACTCTGTTAATAAGCACTGATGGGAAAGGAAAGGGGAGTGAAGTTATGACAGGCTAATGAGGCCTCTGTGACACGGTTTGCTGGCATGGAGAACTGCACCTCACAGAGTCTCAGGCTGCTTGTTCCACATCTGCCAGCCAGTGACTGAGGCTAGAGCTCAGAATGGAGGCTGAAGTTCTGGGACAGGTCTGGCCCCTTGGAAAACTACATGACGATTAATTTGATCAGACATTCAAGCCCCAGGAATTCTGGAGTTTATTCCGATTATAATCCTTGGACACTTCAGGTGAATACTTACTTCAGCTTTAAGCAATGTACCAGTTTAAGAGCAAGACTGACTTGCCCTTTGCCACAGTAACTGAGCAGATGGAAAACTGAAGCAGTGCATTTTCTCATGTGAAGCACATTGCTGCTCACTGTGAGAAAACAGCAATTTGTCAGGCTGCTTCACTCAGACACAGGTAGGCTCCATGGGACAAATTTTGCATGTAGTTGCTTCCCAAGAGGAGCAAAAGGCATAGCTTAGAGCTGTTGTTAAAGAGCTTAGTCATTTCACATGTTTTAGGTGAAAGAGTAATGAATGGTGGTTTAAGCAGCAGGAAAACACAGAAATTTATCCAGCTGTTCCAGAAAGAACTTCTCTTTCTAAAATTGCCCAAGGTGCCCACACTTTATTTCAAAATATTTGAACTGCTAACTCTGAAGCCTCTGGCACATGCCTCATTTCATTACTAGGTGGCTATTATGAAACCAGGACTCCTTTCTACTGATTCTATGGGTCTCCAGCAACAGAAATTTGACATCTGTTTGACATTATTATTCCATTAGAAGATTAAATCTTCACTCCCCTGGCTTTTTTGTGGGCTCCAACACATTCCACTTCAGTGACAAACGTCCCTTGAGCCAGCAGAGCTTTGACAGGGTGGGAGGTACTCCTGCAGAGGAACTGACAAATGGTTTCCATGACAAGTTAAAGTACCCTCAGGAAGTAGACAGAATTTCTGCACGAATATCAAGATGAAAAGGAAACCCCCAAATTGCAAGGGATTTGTGGCAAAAAACCAAAAGGTTCCTCTGCAAGTAACTGAATTTGCATGTGACATTACAGACTTGCATAAGAGATTGCAGCAGCTCATACTCACAGGTTGCCTCAAAAGTGGAAGCAGGCTGCAATAAAGCAGCATGTTCTTGACCTTCTGAACAATTTCTGCTTCCTTTTGTAACAGAAGCGAGAGCTCCTACTGGGTTGAATCCAATCCTTCCAGTGGAAATTTGAGACCAAATGAACCTGTTTCATATGAATTTGCCAAACCCAGGCTAATAGCAGGATTATTCAGGAGCCCAGAGTGCATAAGGATCACACCACAACAATGCTTTAAAGTATGCTGGTGGTCAGGATGATAATATAGGGTAATTTCACTCCAGGATCTCCAAATACTTTACAGATGTGAATGGACAAGAGCAAAGCAGAATTTCCCAGCCCCACATTGCTGAGAATTTTCAGAGGCCTTACTGTGTTCAAGGAAGTCATCCTGGTTAAGGGAAATAGAAAAGCGAGGACAGGGGCCTCAGGAACTTGATTACCAATACTTGGAGGAAAGCATTAGACATGACTTCACTGCCTCCCAAGATAAGAGTTCATTGTTTCATGGTCTCCTTTCAATGTGGAGATTAGCTCATGTAAACTAAACACAGGAAAATAACTGTCAATCCTTCCTCTCCAACAGCAAGCACAGAAAAGGCAAATTGCCTTCAGTGAGTGCAATGAGCTTTGCATTTACCACCACAAGCATAAATCTCAGAGCCAGATTTATGATGGCTGAGACCATCATCTGCATTCTCATTCTACTGTTCCCATTCTATCATCGACACCAACTCTGCAATATCCCCATGGTCTTCTGGCCAGAAGAAAGCAGGATAGGGTTTCCCTCAAGGATTAATTAGTGACTACAATCAAAATAAACAAAACCCTCACAAATCAACCCTGATGACTCTTAAATAGTTTCTCCTTGTCTCTTGTGATTTCCTAGTTGTTTTTTACCAGCTTTCTAGCCTCTCAGAATGTCTTCCCACCAGATAATGCACAAAGCATCTAACATAACACTACAATGTAATCAAATGACATTTCAGTCAAGATTCTTTATCAAATATAAAAAGGTTCAGTTGTGACTGAATAGTCCTCTGCATTTCTGTCCCTACTTCCTCCACTCACAGCCAGCTGGGCAGTCACAGCATGTGTGAACCCATCCTTCGTGGTGGATGGGTAGGTGCTGTGTCAGACACAGGTCATGGTGCCTCCTAACTCTGGGGGGACAGGGGGAACTGTGAGCTGATGACACATGTACCACCCACTCCCTCCCCTTTGTGCAGGAACACACACACGTACAGCTGGCTGGAGACACAGAGGGAGGATCAAACATAGCTCCTTCACTGGGAAGAAAAGACAGGCAGCAGCTTGGCAATCAGGCAGAGACTGCAACTCTCTGCGGCTCCTTATCAGTATCGTCTGTGGCTTTAGGAAAGGCAAAAAAAAGCTGCTTAGGAGCTTGTCGTTTTCCAAATATGAGTCTTTTTTCTTTAACAATTGTCCTCACTTTCCTTCTTATGATAATCTCTCTGGATAGTCATGGAGATTTTAATACATTTTCTTTTATTTTTCTGAGAGAGGTGCACAGGGCTGAGGTGGTAGTTCTGCTCTTCCCATATTAAACTCCCTGGTACATCAGAGACCCTCAATCCCAGCCAGTGAATATGAATGGAGGGATGCAGCTGGTCTGTCCCATGCTTAAAAGGACAGTGCTTATAATCCTGGTCTTCTCACTCCACAGATTTAAATGCCAGCAGGAAAGTTCCTATTTTTGACAAAGCCATGGAGAGGCAGTCTGCAGACTCCACACTGTGCAAAGGAACATGCCATTTCCATTTAGATGATTTCCTTCACAATGGCAAGAGCTAGAAACTTCCTTTATAAAGTGTAAACAAACCAAAGTTTAGGTTCTGACTATGCTGAATGAGGCTCATAAATACATGACAGAGGCCAGATACAGCCCACAGGACATATGTTTGACACCTCTGGCCTATGTGGATAGGAAATGCTTATAAATAGTCAGTCCCATTTCAGTTCTCTGGAGACAAATATTTTTGACACAGAGTGCTCAAGCACAAAGAGTCATTTGCAGACCACCCAGGAGACTTGCATTGAAATGACCCTCCTTTGCTTGGATGATCAATTATACTAATGTTTATTTCAGGAGTTGCAACATTTGTTCTTAAATGGAAGCAGCCCAGAGGAGCCATGTATATAACCCCACTTACTTGTTGGTAACTGCCTGCATAAACTCATCAATCAGTTCGTCGTACTGTTTCCCACGAACCCTCTTGTGTTTCAGTCCAATATACAGTGGATCACTCAGGAGAGCCTAGGACACAAAGCAATTCTGTTGACATCTTCTCTTCTGCAGATGGACAGAGATTTATGTCCCAGCCTACCAAAAATTTTTGTCTGATATAGTTACATTAATTTTACTTACGATGCAGCTCACGCCTCTCTTCCCGAGCAGGAAATGTTTCTGTAGGAAGCTATGGCCTATCTTTCAGCATAAATAAAGTCAGAGGGATGCAAAGCTTCGTGACTGCCATAGGAAATGGAGCTCTGCATCCCTAGAACAGCTCTACCAAAGGCTCTCTGCCAAGTGCTTCACTCCTAGTGAATAAAACTGACCTTGTGTGGGAAGTGTTCACCATGCATTCAGTTCTTAATTTTGCACTGAAGGCAGGATAGCTGTTGACCATAAACAGTCCTTTGTGCAATGAAGGCCACCTGATGTAACTTGAAATTATGTGTCACTTAGGCCTTTTAGGTGACAGCAGAGAGTTGATCGCAATCAGTGATCAGATGGCAGAATGTTCCCAAGATCTGTACCTGACTAGCACTCACTTTGGTTATCTGGCAGATATAAAGTCAATACAACAGATTAATTTATATTTTGGTTCCCAATAGGAACATAAAATCAGGCTATTCCTCCAACCAATCCAGCAGGTGTTAAGTCAACATCCATAAGCCACCTAAAAGGACTGGGTCAGCATGGAAATAGCATATATTTTGGGGAAAATTACAGGACAAACACTGGTAGGAGACAGGTCAGCCAACACCTCTGAGAGTCACTGCAAAAGAACTCTGCTTCCCTTCCTATTTCAAGAACCAAACTATCCACATGAGGGGAGGATGAGCCATCTCAAACTTATTGTCCTGCAGCCATATAGCCCTAAATATTGGCAGGTATGCTAATATCAGAACTGTTTTTACAGCCACAGATGTTTTCACTTACAAGAAAAGATAAAAGAGGTTTTCCTGTGAGTTTGGTACATTAAGGATCTTCAGGGCCATGAAACAGAAAGGAAACCCACTTTCATAACTTCGCTTATTGCTCCTACAGCTCCACCTGCTCTGGGCCCTGTTCACAGAGTACAAAATTCTGCCACAGACAAGTTGAGAAATGCCAAGCTCTGCAAAAAGCCTGATTTGCTGAAAGCATATAGAAAGTATTATGGACTGTCAGAAAGACAAGCTGGCAACGGATGCTAAAGATATCATATGATGGCTGTAATTACTCAGTACTACCTGAGCTTCATGTGTTAGCAGCACAGTCACCCTTGGCTCATCAGGTATTAATGGGCAGAGATGAACAGGATGAATGCCTGTAAGAGGTATCTTGCTTATGTACTAATAAATGAGTTTACTTGTGGGGCAGGATGCTCCTAGGATGTACTTAGAGTTCTGGGTTTATGCATACGAGAGAGCCATTAAATAAATAAGAAAACAAATTATTTATATGGTGAAGAAATACATTGATCATATTTCTGGAAAATAATGGCTTCTATATCTTAATCCCAGATGTGGAAATTTCCTTCTCATAGAAGTTCCTGAACACGTAAATTACATCTAATCTTGGTCAGAAGAAAAAGCATCCAAGACTGATTCTGTAAGTCCCTTTTTCTGATGCCATCTGGCCCTTGCAGAGGCCTAAAAATCATTGGTGCCACTTTGGATTTTAGTGTCCCCTGTCTGCTGAGACAGAAACAAGATGGATGAGCTTTTCATGAGAAGGGCAACACTTTTACTCAGATCCTTCTGGGGGAAGCTCCAGCTGCGAGGCTCAAAGCACTGGTGGTGTGCAGATCAGCATGGAGGAGAAGGAGGAGATGAAGGATCCAAAGTTGAGTACAGTGTTCTATTGACTGGAGACTGCAGTAACTGAGAGACTGAGACTTAATTCCTGCTTTAGCCTCAGTGGGTCCAAACTCACAGTCCTCCCTTTTCAGGAAAGACCATGAGTCAGGCTGAGATGAGCACACCTTGTATTCCACAAGTCCATGACAGGCTGCTATGCTAAAGTGGTAACATAATCCTGGGGCCAGAGACCAAAGAGGTAATTGAGATTCTCAGGTGTCATCTATGGGCACTAATTTTGCATTCTTTCATTCTTTTCAAGGATTCAGTGTGAGAGACTTGGGGCAGGACTGAAAGAAGTGCAGAAAATCTAGCTGTCCAGTGAGCATCAGCATGTCTGAAAATGTCAGCATTAATTCATCTTCATACACAGACTCAAAGCTCTTATACCCCAGATTTTTTATGTCCCTCAAGAAATGTGTGTTTGGTTTACATGGGGTCATGTGAAGCACAAGTACATTTTACAAAAAGGGACAAACCCGGGCCATCACAAATAGCTATAGGATATTAATTTTAAAAAGACATCCTCACAGATGTCCATTCTGGCATTGCTGAAATGTTTCACTTTGGCCTTTCTGAGCAAGAGTCATAAGGCAAAAATCTGCAAACAGATGGAGTTCTCTTGCTTGGTTATCATGGAAGTAACATGTGCAATCTAACAAAACAGTGACATTAATCATTCCCAAACCACTCACCAGGGATTCTCCATTTCTGGAATACAGTCATTCCTAACAGACTTGAATATCTGCCTGTTCCCTCACAGTTACCAGAGGAAGAATAATTCTGAAACTTCCTGTACGAAGCCTGTCAACTCACCTTGCCATGCTGAAAGGTGGAGCTGAGCTTTCAGCTCCAACTGGTAACACTCTGAGTCTTCTCACCAGGGGACCATGACTGTATTTAGTGTTTATTTCAGTTCCCCATAAGAACAAAAGGTTCTCATGCATCAAACAGGAATTAAACCTTCCCACTTCCCTGCAGTGCTGGTCTAGCCATCATCTCATCTTGGATGTCTCCAGCTTTGTCTCCACATTTAGGGAACTGGCCCCAGTGAAGCGCTGATCTTGATTCTTTCTCTCCCCATGTCAGATTAATGAAAAATTGTCTTACCTCGTTGTCTGTGCCAACATCCAGCAGGACAGGGAGACATTGTTGTGGGTGAACTCCACCACAAGCTGTGTACAAAGCAAGCTTTCCAACTGGGATACCCATGCCGTAACTTCCTAGGTCTCCTAAACCAAGAATCCTCTCTCCGTCTGTCACCACGATAGCCTAGGAGGATCAAAAGAGACTGTTGGATGGGGTTGCCAAGGCCCTAGAAGCAAAACCAGCTCTGTTGTTTCCACACGGATGCCACTTTGCAGATGTACTGTGCAAATGGATATTTGCTCCTTGTCCACGACAGCATGTTAATCAGCTGCTAGCAACAGGGGGCTGCTCATTTTTGGGGGTGGAGAAAGTGTGGTTAACAGGTAGCAGCTCACAGTGTAGGACATCAGCAGCTCTGCTGGAGAATACTTCAATTCACAGTAGCAGAGCCCAAGCAGCATGACTTTTGTGCATCCTCAACTGTACTACAAGAATATCACAAATGAGATCTGGCCTTGATGTTCTTTTATCTTTTTCTTCTAGAAGAAAAAGTGTGCTCAGGAATTGCATCTGTGGAAGAAACATATTTCAGTGTCCTTTCTTATTCAACATAAACTGTACACATATTTGAACTTTTTGCTATTTGCTTTTCCTTCTGAGTCAACGTGAAGTGTTAGCAATGAGAAAGTCTTTTTTTGGGTGGGCTCCATCTGGTTTTGGGTGTGCGCTCACTACTTTACCACACCCAGAGGATGCAATTGGGATTGAAAAGCAGTAATGGAACTAGGGAAAGCAGCAAGCATATGCACTGCTACAGGTTTATCCTGAAATTAAATGGAGTTAATATTCAAACTATGCAGAGAATATGAAAACAAAATTAAGTTCTAATTAATCAAAGTATTTCTCTGGAGCACTGATCCCCTTTCATCCAAACAAATAAGTGTTCTCAGGCAAACCTAAAAACCTCTCATAGCATTTAGATATCCATCAGAGAGAGAAAAATTCTTCAGCCTAGGATGTGCTGCAGCACTCTATGGTTACCAAAGCTCCTCAAGGCAACACAGAAATGAATCAGAACAGAAAATACAGCATAGGAGAAATGCACTGCTATTTGTAACAGAGAGGGGAAACTGGACTCACATTTGTTTTTGGCTCTTTGGATTTGAAAAACACCCCAAAAAAGAGCACAATTTCTGTGGGCACCTAATGCACAAGGACATTAAAGTAATATTTTTATTCACTCATGTTCAACAAATAGGACATTAATCTCTGGCTGAGCAGGGCAGACTCTTCTACCTGAAGGTAGGAGTTTACTGGTTTAACAGTTAGGAACCTGTTTTCTACTTCCATCTGTGATACAAATTTTCTTGATGACTCTAGTGAAATCACTGTATAAAGGTTAGGTGTGCAGTTTATGACAGCCATCTAAATGGTTTCTAAACTCATTTGACATCTGATGGGGAGAGACAGAAACCTCCAGAGGGCATCTCCTCTCTCCAGCAGCTGTTTTGGGAACAGATGAACGGGTTATTTCTCTTTGAAAAGCTCAGTTCCCTCTTCATTGCACTGCAGAAGTACTTAAAATACAGCAGCTGATGTTGACTGAGATGACTCTGGACCACAGGCTGTACCCAGTTAACCATTCAAGGTTTGCAGTGCCGTAGTAGCAGGCATGGGGCCCAGCAGAGTGATCCAGAGTGCTACACTCATCTCCAAGCTGCCAAGGCAATGCAGAGAGGCAAGTGCTGCTGTTGGCATATCCAGTTCTCTGCACTGACTGCAGGAGATCAGCCTTTACAGGATGAACTGATACTCTACGCTGAGTCAACCAACAGAAAACACTCCATGGTAAGGATTTTGGACAGCCCTGTACAGCAGTAATCCTGGTGGGGATTCAAGATCCTGAGTGCACTTCTAGGGCAGGCATCCCACAAAAAGAGGGAGGAATGAGGAGAGGGGAGGGAAGGCAGGATGGAAGGCCAGTGCAGTAGCTTGCACAGCAGCACACTTGTCTTGGAATAAAACACATGTTTCTACACCACCCTCACTCTGAGTGGCTTGAATTCATAGCTGCCCCATTCATAGCTGACACCCATCCTGTATGATTCTTTGCATTCTTTTTGCTTTAGCTGGGCCATTGCGAAGAAAGAGTACAAGACTAAGGAGCCAGAGAGAAAATTGGCAAGGGAAGGCACTCCTGAGGATGGCCAGCATTTTATCCAATATTTCTTCATGTCAGGATTCATTAGCCACACTGGAAGGGAGACAAACCCCCCACATTCTCATATAAGTATCACCAGAAGTGATTTCTTCTCACTTGTTCTAGTGAGAAGTTCTAGTTCTGCACTTTCAGGGCAGCCCAGCTTTGACAGGAGGATTGAAGGTGCAGCTCATTAGAGCTTGGCTGAGGCTTTGCTAAGCTAAGTGGAGCACCAGCATCCTTCCAGGCCTTCCAGGCAGAGGATCCAGGGTTTGGTCCAGATTTCCCATTTCTACAGTAAGCACTGTTGCCATGAAGCACTAATGAGCCAAATCTAATGAGCAAAATGTGGGCAGCATCTCCAGGTATTTCTGCACTGTCTTAGTGGGTGGTGTTCAATGGTGGGGGGTGTTCAGCCTTTAAAAAAAAACAACCTGGGCCGCTCCAAGGACTTAAGTGCAGTGCGGGTACCTCCCTACTTATCTCAAAATCATGAGTGTTCCAGTGCCTACCAGTTCAGGCATGAAGAAGTCTGTGCACAAAGACACAGCAAACTCTGTGGCCCATAACAGCGATACTGCTAAAATGAGCTGCCTTTGTAGTCTGGCAAACCTGGAGAGTAGATAGTCTGAACCTGTTTCATGGACCATTGCCCTTCCTATGGTCTGTTTTGGGTGCCAGAGGGGCTGTTTCAACAACAGTCTCTAATCTTTCTGTGCCAGTTTCCCCATCTGCAAAAACAGTTCTATTAGCCATAATGAATTCTGCTCACAGTTCTGAGTTGGAAACAAATGGAAATACTGAGTTTGTTGGACAGAGCATGGACAAAATACCTAGCCTGCCTCTTCTCTCCATGGTTCCAAACACAAGTTTATATGACTGTGATCACTTTTTCTGAAAACATGTTAAATTTCCTTTTTCTTCCTCCTTAGAAACGGAAAATGCTTGCAAGATTTTCTCAGCTGCCAAATCTTTGTTCTTGGAAGAAGCAGATGATTGATAGGGGACCAAAACTCTGTTAATAGCCACGGAAATCCCCAGGAACATGTACTTTCAGATTGATAGCATAAGGTGAGGTGACTGGCAAGACCTGTCTTAAGTGTTGAGTTTATTTCATGCCAGGGACTTGCTTAGCCCCAAGGTCTAGTGAAAAACACTTCACAAGAACATTTCTTGGGTGGGGTGTCAATAATATTTTCAGCTGCTGCATATCAAACATGATTTTCAGAGTTGCCAGTGCTCTTGATGCTGCATGAGTCACTGGATTTGGGAAGGAGTCCTACAAGAATGTTGATTACAGTGATACTTTAAAGAGCTTTGGTACAAGTTAGCCACACAATTCTTCAATACACATATCTTACTTTTTCACTAGGGCTCCTATTCTGTACAAATGTATTATCATGCTCATTTTTTTTAATTGACCAAGATCCTGCTACCTCTGAGAAAGTTGTTCTTGACTGCATGCATACATACATGACACTCTCTGAAGTCCCAGCTTGACTGGAAATTGAAACTGAACTGAAGTTCAGCCTGAAAATTCTCTGAGGAAGGGAAGCATTTTTTTACTTGTCCTTTTAAATAGCCAGTTCTGTAAATGATGCCAAGCACTTCCACTAAATATCCCATTTTGCACCAAACTGCCTGTAATTTCCCAGTCCACAGAAGACATGCCACGTACCTTAACATTTTCTTCAGGCCAAGAGTTTAGCATTGTTGCAATATGGCCTTTGTCATGGATGGTGATAAACAATCCCCTAAGAGAGGAAAAGAAAAGGAAAGAAAGAGAAGAAAAATAAGCCTTGTAATAAAACTAGTAACTCCAAGATAAAAGAAAACAGGTGAACTTGAAAATGGAGAGATGTGAGCTGCTGAGTACAAAACCAGGCAACTCACTGATACAAAAATGAGACCTCAAGGGACTGCTAATAGCAAGGTAAATTCTCATTTTCAAACCAAAAGGCTCAACATCCTTAATGGAAACTTCATTCGGCAGCCACCAGCGTTGCACATTTAACACTTGTGAAACATCTTTGCTTCAGCCAGCAAACTCTCCCTTAGTGCCAAAGAGTTTTCTAGTTATAGCAATTTTGATAAATGCAGTGGAGGCTGATGGTTTTACCATAAGCCTTGCTACACATTCTTTCCTGAGGAGCCTATAGCTCCTGGCCATCCAAACAGTGAAAGCATGATTCTTCCCACTCAGCTACCAGTGTCAATGATGGGGTTGGCTACTCCAGAGCTAGGTATTTTGGGTCACCTCTCTAGCCCACAGAACTCCAGTCTGACTGGATAAATATCTGCTGTGGCATTTGTGTTGATCAAGCCAAACCTGCCCGTTTTTTTTTTTTCTTTTCCTCATGAATAACTGATCCCAATTTTTAACACTCATCAAGTGAAAACCATGAAAAATTATGAGAAGTGTAATGGAAAATTAAATGTTTGGATGTAACTTCAATGTGAAGTGTTTATATGGACAATAACATAGCTGATTGCACTAAGGTTACTCACTTCTCAATGCAAAAGTCTTCAGGGTTTAAACAAAAGTGCCTTCTTTTTAAATAAAATTAGGAGCTGGAAGAGATAGTTTTTGAAACATGTTTTAGATTTGTGGCTTATTTTTTCTCCTCTCTTCTGTTGTTATCGAAGAGTATCTGTAGCAGGGATTCTTTCAATACCCAGGAGAGCATTATTTACATTGACTGATCTCTGCTCTGATACTCTGGGATTTTGCTGAAGTTCCTTTTAGGTTGCACTAACCCCAAAAGAGGCAACCTGTCCTCTACACCTGTGTCAAGGAAAATTGCTTACATTGCTCACAGTGTTGTCTAATCAGCGCAAATCAAGGGCTCTAACTCGAGGACTCCCCTTGGCAGGAGGATGCAGCCATTTTCCTTGCCTTGTTATCTGCTCACAAAAGCAGGACTTGTGCCAGCAATTAGTAACAGTTGGAAAAATGAGAGATGCATTTTTGTTGCTTACATCTCTCAACTATGGCTCAGCCCCAGAAAGTTCAGATCCGGTCATGGTTTGGGCTTCTAATGTGAAATACTAGGGAGAAGAAGCTTGAAAACAACCTCCATTGTAAGGCCATATGAGTGATGGGTGATCAAACATAATTGGGCTACTCACTCTGGCAAGGGCTTATCTTGCATGACTCTTCTAGGGGACAGATATCTTCCCACAGTCAACTGTGGGATTCCTAATGAAAATGCCCTTTACTTCGAAAAGCAGAAAAATAAAAGTGCTGACTTCAACACTGTTCAAGTCACAATCACAGAGACAGATCAGAAAGGCAAAAAAGGAAAATAACATTTCATTTATTCAGTGTAATTCTTTAACACTGTGCCAATAACCAATGAACTAATCACATACACATGGCTTGCCTCAAAGACAGTATTCACAGATGTCAATCTTCATAAAAAGGGAGTACTGTACTGCTGCCATCTATGTTTAGAAAGCAGTTATTAATTAGGAATTAAAAGTGAAAATTAGTAACATCACTGCATGTATTTCAGGTTGTGATATTCTTTTAGGAAAAATGCTATTGTTTGAAGGTAACATTTTCCATACATTTTGAAGACACCTATTAAGTGTCTAGCCGTGTGCCTCATAAATTCATATCTCTTCAGTACTGAAGGGAGTCCACCAGCTACCTAACCTTTGAAAAACATCTTGAGCTCACAGCAGAAGCTGAAACCCAACTATCTACCCATTGCTGGTTGTGCAGCTCAATGGAACTGAGAGTTGTTTCATATAAAAGCGAAGCGGGCAGCTACCCAATGCCCCTTGATTCTGACCCTTGAATTGGGAGGGCAGCAGGCTGTCTTCAATCCCTGCTCAGGATTTGCCAGTAGAGAGAGTTCAGCTTGGATCTTCCAAAATCTGATGGCTACTCTCACTATGCTCCTTGGGAGTAGGACTCTCACAGCTGCCATCAGCTTGGCTTGGCTTAGATAGCCTGGTTGGTGACTGAGAACCAAGCATGGTGAGACAGCCCTCTCAGAATTTGTGTTCCCTTCTTTGATAATATGTCTTTGATGCTAATTGCTCCTTACTTTACTCCAGGCGAAATCAGATGGCTTATTTTAGACTAACACCTTAATGGTACCACCAGCTTTGCAAGGGAAACCATCAGGAGAGCAGAAATGATCCATATGGGGAGAGTGACCTCTCTCAGTGACAAAAACATGTCAAGAAGTGGGCATTATCTAAGCAAGCCTTATATTCCACTAATGCTGAATCCAAGAACCAAGGGCCCAGGTTCAGGCACCTAAATTTCCAACGCCTTTAGGCAACCAGGTGAAGCAAGTCCCTGAATCTGGTTGAGGCTCTGTGGCCTCCCATTAGGTGTTCCAGCATTCGGAAGGGGATCATGGTAGTAGTGAGCTGGAAATCCCTTTGCAGATGGAATACACAATGATCAATTCTGACAGACAGTTGAGCAAATTTATGGTAGTTTTGAGATGCATAGTGAAACAGACACATCAGACTTTAGAGTCAGGGGGCACAGGTATGTTCTCATGTTGTATGATCCCCAGGAGAGTTGTGCTCTCCCTCCTGACAACAACTTTACCCACAGAGCTGAGCTGGCCAATTAGTTAAATAAACATGGCCCAAACTGGCAGAGGGTTTATCAGTCCAAAAATCCCTTCTGCAAGACAGGCAGAAGGAACAGACAAGCTCCACAAACTGAACTCAGCAAAAGCTTTGCTGATGAGTGAACAGGGAAGAGTAGCAGCCAGGTTTGTGTCAAGGACGCACCAACACTTTGCTATGATGGTGATGAGGCACTTGAACAGGTCTCCAAGAGAAACTGTGGGTGCACCTTCCCAGGAGGTATTCAAGGCCAGGTTGGATGGACTCAGGCAAGATGGTCTAGTGGAATGTGTCCCTGTCCATGGCAAGGAGGCGGACTACATGATCTCTCATAATTTTAAATCAAAACCATTCCATGATTCCATGATTATAGGAGAAGTAACAGGAGCAAAAGCTTATTTGTGCTTTTGAGAACAGCAAGGTAGAGCTCTGAATACTAAGAGGGACAAAAAGGCCTGTGTGGACCAGTAGTAAATAAGAAACATCCAAGTGACAACAAAATAAATTAACTTGATTTTTCTGTGGAAAAGATGCAGCCTAAGCCTTCTGAAGGAGAAATGAAACCTCAGCAACCTTTATCATCTTTATTCTGCCTTTATCATCATGTCTGCTCCAACTCACTTGAGATTACAATTGATAAATTGCTTCATAGAAACACAAATAAATGAAGCAGTTTTCCTTTAATCTCCTTGGCACTCAATAACAAGGATTCAATTAAAATGTAAAGCTAAAAATGTAAGTAATTTTGATCAAATCACTTAACATTGTATGGGGCAGAGATATAATGTTTTTCCAGACCAGAAAACTCACTTGTGCCCAGGAACCTGCCATTCTACATGGGTTCAGTCATGCATCAGGACAAAACTACAAGAACTAGAGCTTAGTAAAAATTAACTGCCTCAGCAATTTCAATCCCTAATGTAGATGCTGTACCATTACTTCTGGTTAAATAGTAACCTTCAGAGAGCTGTTAGTTTTGTGGGGGTAATTAAAAGCAGGGAGTGCTTCAACCTACATTCATTAGGGTTTCAGAGCTGCAGTGTCATGTTCAGTCCATTAATATCACAGGTTTCACGACAGCTGCCTTTAGTTAAGGTGGAAGTCAGACTAGATTTTATTGTGATACTGAGCATGTCTGTAAGAGTCCAAGAAACTTCAAGGAGAGTTACAGCTTCTTAATTTGTCACTGAGGCAGTATTTCTGTCAGGATGTCAGCAAGTCCAGTCAATCTGCCCGAACTGGACTGCAGGATCTAGCAAATTGCAGGTCACTGCAGAATCCATGAAAGGGTTTGAGTATATTCAACCACAAGACCTTTTCTCATCCCTAAGCCAGGGACATTATCTTTCCTGGTTTTATCCTGACTGAATTCATGGCAGTACTCCAGGACTTTACATAGTGTGCCATGTGAGCCATAAGAAGAGTCCTGCTCTGAGCCCCAGTACTTGTTAGATCTTGGCCATCCAAATGGCACTCTGAAAGTCTCACAATGACAACAATCTCTTGTTGTCTCATTATAGAAAAAGTTCAGAGACAAAGAAAACATGTCCCATTTCATACCCAGAGGAAGCAGTACTAGATATTGGTGATGGCTTTTTGGAATACGTTTGCATTTTTTTCAAGGATATGTAGTGACAGGACAAAGGATAATAGCTCTTTCAAACTGAAAGAGGGCAGGTTTAGATTAGATATTAGAAAGAAATTCTTTACTGTGAAGATAGTGAGGGACTTGCAACATGTTGCCCAGAGAGTGGGGACTTGACATCCCTAGAAGTGTTCAAGGCCAGGTTGGATGGGGCTTTGAGCAATCTGACCTAGTGGAAGGTGTCCCTGCCCATGGCAGGGAGGTTGAAACTAGGTAATCTTTAAGGTGCCTTCTAACCCAAACCATTCCATGATTCTATGATTCTTTTAAACATTTGGGAAAGAATTAGTTTTAATGTGTCTCAGATACTAGAAAAAAGAAATATCCTTTAATACTTTCATTCAATAACAAGTCACTTATTTTAAAAGGCTGAGCAGTGTTCCCCTTTCTGATAGTACTGGTTAGCAATGCTGACTTGTGAGCTATTTCCCATTAGAAAAAACAGTGGAGCCAGCAGTGCTATCTCTAAAGAGCTATTGTTTGTTTACAGAGAATGTTCATTCCCCAAAGCACAGAGGGGAGTGAAAAACATTATGCAATCTTTGCTCACAGCTCTAATCTCTCCTCACTTCTCTCCTACCCAGGGGTCTCTTTCCCTCTCCTAATGGCTTTTCCTTGGCAATTACCAATGCTCAATGTTTGCAACCCTCTTGGTGTAGTCTTGCCCCACTGCTGCCTCTGATGTGAAATCAAACAAAAATCCACTGCATTCAAATGCAATTGATGCTTTTGCTTCATCATGGTCCATGTAAAACCTCTTTGGCCATTACTGTGCTCTTTTTCCAGTCTTGTCCTGTGCTGTGGGTTTGGGCAGCATTCCTATGACTTCAGTTACCTCTTTCCATGTATAAAATTAATGGCCTCTTTACTCTTATCATATATGAGTAACAGTCAGCAATTATACCCACCAGTATTCACATCACACTGGTCAAAAGCCACAAAACAGCAGAACAAATGATGGCACTGGATCACGGATATGTATATGTCCTTTGCATGAAGCAAAAGGACATCACTCTTTGATTCACATGAACTTCCTTGACTAGCTGAGATTGAAAATTATTACATATTTATGATCTGTGGAGGAAAAGAGAAACTACCAGGAGGCCCTCAAAAGCTCCTAAGTTCACAGGAGTTGAAAAACACAACCACTCCCACTCAACTATTGCAGCTTCATCCTTCTCCTCACTTACTCCTCCAAAGGACTTCTCTCTAAAGAATAAGATACTTGCTCAGTAAGGGAGGAATGTATTTGCACAGTGTTATCCAATATTTACTGACACTGCAATGATCAGGCTTGCTCAGGGTTTGGTATACAGCAGGAAGAACACAAAAAAACCTCAGCTGCAAGTTCCACATGCTTTCTACACAAAGATCAATCCATCAGCCTTGTTTATTCAGAAAACGGGTGTCTTATTCAATGGGCTACCAGGCTTTGCCTTATAAAATTACTTGTTCCTGAGAAGAGGAACTGATGGAAGGAAGTACATTAAAATGGTAGCTAAGGTCCCTAATTCTCCAGGCACTTCTCAGCTAGCCAAGGAAGGGTCCTTCCAAGGAGTGTGGCTCCTTGTGTATGTGCTGCCATACCAGTTCAGTGAACTGCAAGAGTAAAGGTCACAAAACTCAGGCTTTGTTCAATTTTCTTTGCACTTATTAACTTCTAGTTTGGGTGCTATGTGGGGAACTCGCTCCACAAGCGAGGAGATGATAAAAATTACTGTGTAAGTTAATGTTAAGAAAATGCACATATTCTCAATACTTGTATCAGACAAGCAGGCATCATGAGAAAGTGTTTTTATCTGGATAGGACTGGCTCATTCTTGGAATACTAGTAAAGGTTAAGTGTCTCCACTTACAACCTGAAGGTGATGAAGTTCTACTCACATAAAAGTCCTTGAGCATTTTAACTTAATTTGGCCTGGACTTTCCTTAATAGACAGGAAGTCCATGGGAAATCATTGCTTAAAAAGGCAACAAACAAAAGAGATGAGTCAGATCTTTGTGAGCATCCCAGCCTGCACCAGGCTGCCGTTGGACAGCCATGAAAAAGTTGTGAGACAGCAGCCAGAAACCTACAGTGAGTTATAAGGTTGGGCAGAAAATGGCTCTGACAGGCATGGCACACAAGCTGACCTTCTGCAGTGATCACAGCCATTCCTTACACAAAGGCATGATCCTCTCAGAAAACCTGGAGCAAGACCCTCTCAGAGTAACACCAAAATCCACATGTCAAAATTATTTTCACACTCAGGAAATGAAAAACCGAGTTGGCTTGCTGTGGTGGAAGGATGCTGACTGCACTGCACGCTGCTCTGTGCTCTTTGCAGCCTGGCTGAACTCTGCCCCAAGCCCAGCTGACTGGCAGGTATTTTGGCTGCCCAAAGCTGCAAAAGGGACACACGCGAGGGAGGGATCAGCTGATGGACTTGGCTTTTGTTGTGTACTAACCACAGAAAACTCTCACTGCTGTGCCAGAGGAACAGGCTGGAGGAGCCACTCTGGATTTAAGGCCAATCTGTGCTAGAGATGAAATAAAATGTGGTTACAGTAAGGGCCTACATTTGGTTTTATTTATTTTCACTTTCAAAACTCATATTCAAAATTGACAGGTTGAGCAATATGAGCCTTTAGGGACATTTCCACCAGCTGCACCCCCACTGTTGACTTTTTTGATTCTAGTCTCTGCCAGTACAGGACAAAAGGCTTCAGAACAACAAAATAAACTTTGAAATTGCTTGGCTGTTTTAGGGAGCTTGAGATTACAAATGCCTGTGGGCTACAGACTTTGGAGAGAAAGTATGTGCTAGCATGCACTGATTTGTCTAAATACAGTACAATTAATCATCAGATTGGACAAAATCTCTGCAATGATTCATCAGCTTTTTTTTCAGATTTGTTTATAATAAAGGCCAAGAAATTTTCATTGTTTTAGGTAATTTTCTTTGTAAATTGTAGCTGCTGACCAGTACTCTAAGATAATAATAAAAAAATAACAGAAACCAAGCATAATCAAATATTAGTGAAATCTATACAGAGACCTATAAGGCAATATATCTATAATTTACGTTCAGTAAGAGATTTAATTTCAAATGATCTGCAATATGAATAATTTCATTACTACTATGAATGTCCTTGATGCTGTCACTATATATTTTAGGTAGGAAACCTAAAATTCAGTGTGGAAGCCAGAAGATGCAGGCTCCAAGGTACAACAATGAAAGATTCACTATCCACACAATTCCCCCTGAACCGACCCAGAAATCTCCCTGATCCCAAGTGACTGAAAGATGTTAAGCTGTAGCAAACTGCCAAAGATCAGGAACAGAGAGATTTAGGTGAGCCCCAGCAGGAAGGTCCAGACCACAGCCTAAAGCAAAGCTTTTGGATCCATCTCCTATCTGCCAGATTATTAACACCCATCACTATTTTTAGCAGGGTTGTTTTGTGGGGGTTTTTGGGGTTTTTTTGTGTTGTTTTTTTGTTTGTTTGTTTGTTTTGGTTTTTTTTGGTTTGGGTTGGTTTTTTTTTTCCCCCTCCGGGAAAAGGGCAATTATACTGTGTCCTCTCTTACTTGCTAGCTCATTTCAACAAATTTATCAGAAAGGCAAAGGTCGCAAAGATGTTTGTTTCCATACCCTTTTATGGAAATTAAAGGGTAAGAGATGTTGAGATAAAGAGAAAAGATAAAGGGGTTCACATCCTCACCACTCTGGGGAGGGGAACATAGACCTTACTCTGACAATTAGTCTGACAGCTGCCCAAAAACACAGTTTGCAGCTGCACACAACATGCGCTGTTTCCCACCTAGTACCTACTCTAGTACCTCCACAGCCCTCAGTAGCAAAGCCTTGGAGCTTTCCTGGGCTGCAGGAATAAGCAGAAGGCAGAGAAAAGGAGGAAAAAAGGTGGCTGTAGAGGAAACTAAATTTAAAAAACCAATGCTTATGGGACAGGACCAAAAAGGCACAGATAGGAAATCACAGGGGGACAGCAAGCAGAACACTGAAAGCTGTGCTCACTGCTCCCTATGGAAGGGGTGAGGAAAGGCGAGGAGGAGAAGCTGATATGGGTAGCTATGGTGAAGTACAGGTAGATACAAAAAATGGATGAAGGGGATGTGGAAATGAACATAAGGCCTCACATATACGAAATGTTAGGGGGCAGTGGACAGAAACCAGGAGGAATCCTGGATTTATTGGTCCTGCTAGTCAGGCATGTGCCCAAAGAATAAATATTCTTTCTTTGTCTCCAGAGGGAAGTTGATGGAGAAAGACCAGCTCAGTACCTACTGTCACAGGTTATTATGCAGCCATGTGAAAAGGCAGAGGGTTGGAATCAGGTCCCCAGTGGATCTCTGCTATCCACATTCTAGGATTAAGGCAAGAGGCAAGCAAACCCAGGTTGTTCTTGGCTTGTCATGAGCTGCTTTCCCCTACTGTATTCTCAGGACTTGATTGTTTGGTTGAACCAGAGAACTGCCAAGTCATAGCGTTATTCAGGGATTAAATCTTCCTTGTATTTCAAAACTTGACCAAATTTCCCAGTGTCCTTTCCAGCAGTGGTGTTTCAATATTGTTTAGGAGGACCTCTGAGAAGGTCTGTCTGTGTAAGGATCAGGCTGCTGGAGCCAAGGACTGGCTAAGAGCCAAGCAGGTCTGCAGTATGGAGTGTGACTCTGGCTTAACCCAGATCTCCCTTTTTGTTCATATGCAGGAGGGAGAGGGGAAGACCAGACTGCCTTCTGTCACCCACAAATAAATTTACACATGCAGCTGGGTAAAGACCAGGCATTGAGGTGAGACCTAAGTTTCTATCATCCAGGGATTCCACCAACCAGCAAGTGTGGGCATTTCCCAAATTCAGTAAGCTTTGCTGCGTTTAAGCTCATCATGCTCAAGGGGCTTGATATACTTTGTTCAAAGGCAATTTTAAGTGTAGGAAAATTGACTCAGCCCTGATTTTTCCTCTGCCTTTTTGGAGGTTCAGTCCTACACCTGACTGTGTGCTGGATCCTGGAAGTATCTGAGTAACTGGAAGATTACAGGATTACAAAGAGAAACACCCTGAGATGGTCAATCAGTGCTGTTGCTCAGTTGATTTTGACCAAGGGGCCCTTATCTGTTTCACTGCTAAGCACACAATGTATTCTGTTTTATTTGATAGTGCAGAGGTTAAGGTGGGATCAAAAACCCCAGGAAAGTTAAATTAAGTCCTACCCTGATTATATTTCCTTCCTGAGCTGTGCAAATTTTTACAGGACCCACACCTTCCCTTTTAAAGTGCACTGCAGGGAGCCGCAAGAATGAACACAGAATCAGAACAAAGTTTGACAAAAAAATAAAGATTATTTTGATCATACTAGAGAAATCAGCTTCCAGATAAATGATATATTATTTGGTATACTTTTAGTGAATCCACCTAATAAAAAAAAATCTAACTTTTGCCATAAATTGCAGCAAATATAGAAAATAGCAGCACCTTTTCTATGAATTCTTCAATAATCAGGTCATAGAATCACAGGATCACAGAACTGTTTGGTCTGAAGGGGGCCTTAAAGATAATCTAACCATGGCAAACCATCTAATCATGGCAAACCTCTTGCCATGGGCAGGGACACCTTCCTCTACACCAGGTTCCTCAGAGCCCCATCCAATTTAGCCTTGAACACTCGCAGAGATGGGATATCCACAGCTTCTCTTGGCAACCTATGCCAGTGCTTCACCATCCTCACAGCCAAAACCTTCTTATATCTAATCTACCCTCTTTCAGTTTAAAACCACTGCTCCTTATCCTATTATTACATGTCCTCGTGCAAGCCACTCTCCAGCTTTCCTGGTACTGTAGGTGCTATAAGGTGTCCCTGGAACCTTCCCTTCTCCAGGCTGAACAATCCCAGCCCTCTCAGCTTGTCCTCACAGGAGGGGGTCTCCAGCCACCTGAGAGTCTTTGTGGCCTTCTCCAAACTCTCTATGACAGGTTCATGTGCTTCTTGTGTTGGGGTCCCCAGAGCTGGACACAGCACTCCAGGTGGGTCTCACCCCAGCAGATAGAGGGGAGAATCACCTCTCTTGCCTTGCTGGCCACGCTGCTTTGGATGCAGCCCAGGACATGGTTGGCTTTCTGGGCACAATCCATGGCTGTTCCACAGCCCAATGGATACTGCTGTCCAAGGTTTTCAGGATAGTCAGCATCATTTCCCCTGAAATTTACATCCTGGTATTCATTATTCTAAATAATTATTCTCCCTCCTCCTTATCTTTAGCATTTTTTGTTTGAGGTGGGGTTGTTTCTTGTGGCAGCAGCATAGATTTATGCCAGATCAAAGGAGAACACATTATCTTGTATTTCCTTCACCAGGTCAACCTCTTGCTTTTGGACAACTCCACCTCTTCCTTCAAGCTTCTCCAGTAAATCAGGGAATTTCAACAGACTTAGGTCTAAATCACCTCTGACAGGAGCGGAAAGCCTGACCTTCATAAATTAACATGAGATTTGCTGTTAACTTCTGTGGGCCTGACGTTTTACCTTATGCCCATAAAAGTTTCTCATGGTTGTTAAGAGCCAGTGCATACACATTTTTCTTAGGAAATGTGAGGAAAACAGAGAGCAAGAGAGGACTGAAGATATGGAACAAGGAGCGCTGACTGTTTTTCTAATGAAAACATGGAGCTAAGTCCTTTTTCACTCTCTTTTTCACCCAATGCCATGTAGAAAGTGTGTTAAAGCCTCGTAACACCAACAGTGTCCATCCCATTCCCCAGCCTGTATGGAACATCAGACCAGGACCAATATACTAGCTCTTCTCTCTCTATATCCACAAACCAATCTGTGCTTGTCTCCACATTTTGAAAAACACTTCAGTGAAATGGAAACAGAGAAGGGACAAGGACAGGGGTACAGCATGCTGAAAAGACTTGCCTGAAGAAAGTGGGGAGAGAGAGAGCAGTGGTAACCTTTGAATTACTTTGCCAGCTCTCAGAAGTTCCAACCAGGCTGAGCCATTTTCAGCAGCCTTGGGCTCCTTCTGCATGAACTACTTTCTCCTCACCTATTCCAACCATGGTCTTTGCCTCCTCATTCAATAATCTTGTCCCATACCAATGACTGTCTCCCACCTACATGTCCTGACAGCCTCTTCTGGGCTTCCTGACTACACATGGTCTCTGTGAGGTTTTCCACAGATACTCCTTCTTCTTCAGTTACAAGACCAAGTTACAAGTCTTTGGGTGGCTGTGGCAATGTTACCTAAACACACTGTCAAACACATTCTTCTTCTTGTGCACTGACTTCAGCTGCCTCTGGAAGAAGACTGAACCAGGCTGGTGGCAACAAGAGAATTTATGCCAACTGATGTTTTTACAAGAAGTAGAGATTGTCTAAAGGGGTTTCAAAACAAACTTTCAGGACAATAATCCAAACCCCAGTCTTCTCACTCACTTCTGATCTCCAATGTTTTATAGAAGAGGGAATGGAGACAATTCTGTGGTTAGGGACAAGTCTATGGGATTTACACTTTTGTTCTAATTCCATTTGGTTTGGTCTTAAAGTGTCTTTCTCTCCTGCTGCTCAGACAGCACAACACCACTACAAAAAAAAAAAAAAAAAAAAAAAAAAAAAAAAATCACTCATCAGAGCCAGACCTGCTGACAAGACAATTCTGTAGATTGACTGATGTTTCATTTACTCATTTTTCATCAGAGACACAGATCATTATTCTGTCAGACTTAATTTTCACACCATCTGCATCCTGTTAGCTTTCTCCAGGTTCAGCTTAATCCCAGCATGTTTTGCATTGTTCTGCAAGCAGTTCTCAAGGATATTTACATTTGTAGGAAAAGAAAAGTGAACTCAGGCAAGTTTTTTCTGACCCATAATCTTTCTCCAATGGTGATACAACCACCTTTTTCAGTCCTACTCTCAGGGGATGCCAGAAGCTTTTGAGGAGCAGCTGACAACTTTATACTTTCAAATACCACTATGTTTATGAATTAACCAGTGTCTTGAGAGACTGTGGTCTTATACCACTGTAGTAAACTATCCCTCACCATCACAGAAGAAATAAAACCCTGATTCCGTGCCCTAAGTTTCTTCTTTACTACCTCTTTGTGAAGGAGTATAGTCCCTTTCAAAGATACTGTCACAATTAAAGGAGATCCTCAGGCTTAAAACACACCTTTTAAATACCACTGCATGTGTCTAATCCTGTGCTCCATAAGGACACCCATAGTACTCATTAAGTGCACTTTACATTTTAAAACAAAGAGAAAATAAAAATACTGCTATGCACTTTTTTTTTGGTAGAGGCTTTGTATCCTTATTCTAAATCAAAAAAGACTCTCAACCACAGCCTGAAAGCTTATAGAGGTGAAGCTTATATAGGGTAAAAGCATTTCCTATGGAAATGGTGACTCTGTCTGTTAATGAGATCAAAGAACCAAGATTCTTCCTTCTTTCCTTCATTTAGTGTCTCAAAGTTGCAAGCCCTGCTCTGGTACATTTCATTCTTTCCTTCTACCAAACTTCTGATGAGGATAAGGGGTTCCTGGGCTTTGAAAAGCAAATACTTCCAAGGTCTTCATTCCTTAATACCTCGGATAGCCTGTTGTTTGCTTGAAGCCTGTTTTGTTATCATTGCTGCTGAACATAAGCAAACCTGTCCTCCCCGTGCCTTGAGCAGCTTGCTTCTGCTTCAGCATATCAGCACGGCTCCTGTCCAGGTGGCAGTGAACTGGCTATTTGGATTACTGCCAGCCTGGCCCCAAAAGGACTTGGATCAACCCAGATTTATCCTTGAACCATCATTACACAGCAGCATGGACATCTGTGGAGGTGCAGGGGTGGTGGGAGGGAGGAGTGAAGGGATGCCAGGGATGGATTGTAGGAGACGGACTGCAAAGCTGCATGTGTGCAGACATATGATCTGAAGCTGTACAACTCTGCAAGAAATCTCCCTTAAGTCTGGATCACCCTTGATCATCACACACTGCAACAGATATATTCTTTAGACAAAACAAGTCTTGTCACCTTGGGACTCTATTTTCAGTCACATCCTTTGGCGTTGACAATGTGCATACATCTGGATCCTCTCACCACCATTACTGAACTTGTGATTCAAAGAGAGCAAAAGATTTTCATAACAAAGCTGCAACCACAAGACACAAATTGAGGAGGAGCACAACCTGAGAAGTCCCCAAGAAGTGAGCATGTTTGCCTGTTCTAGTCCTATACTCCTCCTGTTACAGCTGCAGACAGGACCTGTGCTTTGGACATGTTACTCTTCTTTTGTGCTTATTTAATATGGGTTGATCACATAAGAGAGATTTTGACAGGGTTCTTAATCATTACTGCAAAAGAAGTGCTATTGCTTAGTACTTTGACCTGTACTTACAAATAACAAAGTAATTTATATTTCTTATTTCAAAAATTCAAAATACAGAATGAAACTGTACTTCAGCCTGAAAGTTGTAATGCTTATTACATGGCTTTAAATAAACAAATATTGTTGAAGCACCAGGGAACTGGCTGGAAAACAAGATAGGAAATATGTATTCAACATAGACACCTTCCAGCAAAAACTTCATAGCTCTTAGGCAACAGTGGCTGGATGTAAGTTTTATAAATTTTACAGTTCCACCTCTGTTTCAGTCATTCTAAACCTCTGAGGCTTAATCACATAGGAAGAAGTCTGAAGTCAATGGAAAAAAAAAAATCATGCCTGAAGAATTTAAAGCAACTACTAAAGAGAAAGGCAGTAGGAGTTTGGGGAAGGCAGAGAACCTGCTGGGGCATCAGGAGCTATGCCTGTCTCACCAGAAGAAGTGGGGAAACTGTGGGCATCATAGATAAGCATGAGAAGAGTTGAATGCTTGCAAATGTTTTTGTTCCTAGTAGCTCTTTTCTACTGTTAAATATAGAAAGCCTGTTCATTGAGACTGCTGGCTTGATAACTTTTTGAAAGAAAAGACCACCAGGTGTCTTATTCCATTTGGAGCAGATAAATCTGCTAGCAGAGAGTATGCTGGAGCCCTGACCTGGAAGGTGAACTCTGACCACTGGCCCCATAAAAGTGCAGGTTAGAAAGGTTTACCCTTTAAGGCTTTGTATATAAAGACTAAGAAAGGGAAAACAGGCATTGAGTCCTGCAATTACAACAACAGTATCTGACAAACAAAACTTGAAGCCATGTAAACATAGATAAATGTGCTCTGATAAATGTCTCTGAGAGAGGCCCAGCTGGATATCTTGGGACTGTTTTAGATGCTGATATACAAGAGCTGCTTTGTAAGCAAGTTATGTGCACTGTAATCCTTCCAGGCTCAACCTTCAAGTATAAAGCCAAGCACTAACGGGGCTGAGAAAGATCCCAGCATGGGGAAGAAGCCAATTGTGTCCAAACGTTGCTGCTGCTGTGGCCACAGACAGACTGCACAATAAGCTGTGCTATATGGGCACATCCATTCATGTTGGAGCACAATACGGGGTTTTAAAATGGAGATTTTAGCAGAAGTATTGGCATCCTACCTTGAGCTATGTGTCTTGCAGGCCAACTCCTAATCTACATAATATACTCCTGGACAGCAAATATATACTCCAAGACAGTAAGAATCAGATTGAAAAAGATAGCACATATATACACTTCCCATTTTAGTCTCATCACTTGACATGATACAACAGCTCTTTTCTTTTCACAACAAAAATGTTCTTCTGCTAACACAACCTTGATTACAACCAAATCTGAAGCTAGGCTGAAATTCATTCTGTATCTTCGGGGAAACAAGCTCTCCACCACAGGAAATGCAGTGTACCAAGGACGTGGTCATTTGCTCTTTCCTGAAGAAGCCATGGGCTGGAATCCAGAAAAGACCCAGCCCAAATTTAGCACCAAAACTGCCGGACTATGAGAACAGACATTCCTATCACATTGGTAAAATAATGTGGATTTAAAACATGAGAAAGATGTGAGTTACAGGAAGGGGAGTTCTCCAACAGAAACAACTGCAGAAAGAATTCAGTATGTGGAAAGACATCCCTGCTTTCCCAAAGATAACAATGGATGGAAAATAAAAGAAGCAAAGCTCCCAAATATTGTTTTAACTTACTGCAAGGTAAAGGAAGCTTGGAGGCAAAGACACAGTGGGTGTGTAGCAGGAATTGCTGCATGAATATTGATTACCTGAGAATCAGCAGTTGCTGCATTAATACTGATTAACTGAGAACCAGCAGTGTGCCCTTCTCTGCCTGACAGCGCTCACGGCTCAACCTGGAGACACAATCTGGGTTCTCTTATCTTTTATTCATGTCAAGAAGTAGTTAGTGTCCTCCCCCTATACAAAGAGCAGATCCTTCTCTGGTTTCCTCATACACACTGAGGAGGAGGAGGGGATAAGATCAAGGCTTGGATAGATGAATGATTTCACCACAGCCCAGCAGATCCACAAGTCCTGTATCAGGGCACAGAACACAATTACCTGGCACAGACACAAGCCAAAAAGCAATCCTGAGGAGCAGCTCATGTGAAGGAATACACTGGCTTTATTAGGAATTTTCACGACAAGCAGGAAGCAAGAATGTTTGCCAAGATAATCTTATATATAAAATGTTATTAATTATCTTGTCTACACAGCCCTTACATCCTTGAGGTGTGCCTCAGGGACTCCCTGTGACCTAGACTCAGTAGAACTTGCCTCAGTTGCCCCATCTGTAGCACTACTCTCAGCTGAAACTGCAGTCAAATCTCATGCTTGTGAAATGCTTTGAAAATGGTGTTATTCCATTCCTTTACTTTGTAAATTTCTATAGCAAAAGCTTAAATATTCATCTATCTACTGGTACATTTCAAGGACAAAAAAAATTAAAAGCCTGCAAAGAAAACTGAACTGTACCATTCAATTTTCAGGCTAGGTTAAAATGTACTTCAGAAAACTAACAAGGGATTTAGCTAAGCATTAATCATTAAAAAAGCATTATGCAGAATGGGGTCTTCCAACATGGTACAGAGTGCTTAATGTTGCATGAATTTATACAGTGACTGTTCTGAGCAGAGAGGGAGGCACTGATGCAGAGCATCATCTATGAAGATGATTCTAGTGGGGTAGTTTGTGGATGTGCATACAAAAGTTCAAAATCAGCACAATGTATCCAAAACCCAACAATTACTCAAACAGCATTGCAGAGGGCACTCAGTGCTCCTGAGACAGCAGATGGGGAGGGGTGCAGCCCTAAGTTCAGCAAGCTGTTTGGGGACTGTACAGCACTGTTTGAGAACAAAACCACTCTGTTCATTGTTTATGGGAAGAAGTCAGAGCTATTCTCGACTCCCCAACTCATCATCAAATGTACACACATGAAGCTGCTTGCTGGTTCACTTTTGATGAGGGATTGAGTTTTAGATGTTTTGGGCCACCCACATAAAGATGGTGTCAATACAAAAGAAACATTCATATGAAATTTAAAAAAATTGCAAACACAGTCTCTTCACTCACCGTGGTCTCCTGAAAGCCAAACCATACTGCTGACAAGCCAGGCCAACTGTTGGGGTGTAAACTATGGGCATGAATTTCTCGATATCAGAGGTCAGCACTCGGTAAAAAAGCTTCTCATTCCTGTCTTGCAACGTCATAAGAATAATATACCTTTAAAGTAATAAATAACAGTTATATATCAGTATTTATGGTAGTTCACAGTTTCACAAAAAGCAGTCATTGGCTCACTCAGTATGCACTCAGTTCTCCCAAGACCTGACACTCCTTTGTGCTACATCATGAACAGGTACTTGGAGCAAAATTTCCCAGAGGGCCTGGCCAGCTCCACCATCCTCAGTGACAGATTACAAAGACTCAGTAGGGCTGGACATCACACACATGCACAACCTTAGAATTTTGAAATTTGCATCAAAAGGCATCATAAACATCCATCAATATATAATTTTCAAGATCAACATAAGTATTTGTGACATAGAAAAGCCAATGTAATTTGTCTACAGGGTAAAAGTCCTGCTGCCTCAGTCCTCAGATCAATGGCAGCTGAGAGAGATGGAGATAAAAACCCTACTGTCCATCACAGCAGGAATCAAACAGCATCTTCCATCAGTAACCCTGATAAACAATACTGGATGCAAAGAAAACTCAGAACACCAGTACAATATTGCTTCTGTTTTCTTTTTATTTTTTTTTCCTACATTCTGACAGTTTTTTTCTGTTCTTCCATCCAGTGTTTTAGTGAAAGTATTGGGGAGCATACAGATAGGTACATGAACTACATGTGTTCACTCTACCTTCAGTGCTCTGCATTTTTCTTCTACCCAAAGTATATCAGAACTCTCCAGTGATGTAGTGGTAGAAAAAAGTAACATCAGTGGACCTGTTGGAGCAGGTCCAGAGGAGGGTCACAAAGAGGATCAGAGGGCTGGATCACCTCTCCTATGAAGACAGGCTGAGAGAGCTGGCATTGTTCAGCCTGGAGAACGGAAGGTTATATCTACAGAGGTGCTGGGGACATCTTCTATCAACTTCCAGTACCTAAACAGGGCCTAAATAAAAGCTGGAGAAGGACTTTTTACAAGGGCATGTATTGATAGGACAAGAGGGAATGGCTTCAAACTAAAAGAGGGTAGGTTTATATTAGATACTAGGAAAAAATTTTTGTGAGTGAGCGTGGTGAGGTACTGGCACAAGCCCAGAGAAACTGTGGATGTGCCAGCTCTGGAAGTGTTCAAGACCCGATTGAATGGGGCTTTGAGCAACCTGCTCCAGTGGAAGATGTCCCTGCCCATGGCAAGGGGTTTGGAAGTAGAGATCTTTAGGGTCCCTTTAAACCCGAACTACTCTATGATTCTGCTGCTGGAGAGTATGGACAGCTGGAAAAAAGTGACTCAGCAGGAAATGTGTACATCGAAGCAGAATGCACAATTTTTCCTTGAGGATTTAAAGAACCGAAAAGTAAAGGGGGAAGGGAGAGGAAATAATGTTGACATACCTGTCTAGATCGTTAGATTGCTTTTCAAAGTTTTTCATCACACGAAGGACTTGAACATCTTGGCTCAGGAAGCAAGGAGGAAGGAGGCCATGAATTCCCAGCTGTAGCCTTTCTTCAAGTGTGAAAGCCATTCCCTGGGAAGAAAAAAGGAAGGCACATTCAAATGGCATAATATGCACAATCAGCTAGAATGTCCAAGAAGAAAGCAAGCAACAGCATGCTACCCCTGAGGGCCTGGAGGCAGTCCTGCCCTGCAGGGAGTGTGGGGTCCAGACCACCCAGACCTGCAGCTTCTGCATTAGCTGTCCAACACCAGTAGTGCTTTAATGACTCACAATCTTTTGCCATCTGAATTTGGTTTATTTCTATAGTTTCTATAGTTTTTGAATTCATGGTGTACATATTCTTAATGTTTCTTTCACTTCATACTCTTTTTATATTACTTCATTAGCTCACGCCTACTTAGTTTTCATGGCCTTCCTGGAAGCACAGTGATTATACTCCTTTACAAATCACATAACGTGTAGAATCATGGAATCATTTAGGTTGGAAAAGACTTCAAAGATCATCAAGTCCAACTTTTAACCCAGCACTGCCAAGTCCACCACTAAATTACATCCATAAGCATGACATCTACATGGCTTTTAAATACCTTCAGGTACGGTGACTCCACCACTTCCCTGGGCAGCCTCTTCCAATGCTTGATGACGCTTCACATAAAGAAACCTTTCCTAATATCCAGTACAAACCCTTCTTCGTGAAACTTGAGACCGTCCCTTCTCATCCTATCTATCACTTGTTACCTGGGAGAAGAGAGTGACCCCCACCTGGCTATAACCACCTTTCGGTGGCTGTAGAGAGCAACAAGGCCCTTGAGCCTCCTTTTCTCTAGGATAAACCCCCCCAGCTTCCTCAGCTGCTCCTCATCAGACTTGTGCTCCAGACACATCTCCAGCTCCATTTCCCTTCTCTGGACACACTCCAGCCCCTCAATGCCTTTCTTGCAGTGAGGGGCCCAAAAGTGAACACTGGATTTGAGGTGTGGTCTCACCACAGGGGGTGCCCATTACAGGGGGACAATCCCTGCCCTGGTCCTCCTGGCCACACATTGCTGATACAGGCCAGGATGTCACTGGCCCTGCAGGACTCAGCACTTCACTTTGTTGAATCTCATACAACTTGCCTTGGCCCATCCATCCAGCTAGATCCAGTGCAGATCCTTCTGCAGAGCCTTCCTGCCTCCATCAGATCAGCACTCCCACCCAACTTGGTGTCACCCGCAAACTTAATGGAAGAACCTTTCACTCCCTTATCTAGATTGATAAAGATCTTAAACAGGACTGGCATCACTACTGAGCCCTGGAGAACACCACTGGTGACCAGCCAGCAGCTGGATTTAACTCCATTCACCACCACTCTGGGCTCAGCCATCCAGCCAGTTTTTTATCCAACAAACAGTGCACCTGTCCAAGCCATGAGCAGTCAGTTTCTCCAGGAGAATGCAGTGGGAAATAGTGTCAAGGCTTTACTGAAGTTCAGGTAGACATCCACAGCTTTTCATTCACCCACTAACCAGGTCACTGTCATAGAAAGAGATCAGCTTGGTCAAGCAGGGCCTACTTTTCACAAACACATGCTGCCTGGACCTGATCCCTGGGTTGTCCCGCACATGCCTCATGATGGCTTGCAAGACAACCTAGTCCATGTTCTTCCCCAGCACCAAGGTCATGCTGACAGATCTGTAGTTCTCTGGATCATCCTCACAGCCCTTCTTATAGATGGGCTTCACATCTGCTAACCTCCAGATAGCAACGATTTATATTTGGGTACTGGAGAGTATACCCAACTCATCCACTTCAGTTACCCACTAGTTTACCACCAGACACAGTTTATTAAAGACATATTAGCAATGCAGAAGACAGACAGGCCATGTAGGATGCTTTCTCAGTGCTAACCTTTTAAATACAAGTAGCACATAGAGAGCCACAAGTCTTACTTAGTTACTGACACTGTCCCACAGCTGGAGCTCAACTGCTAGACTTTGTAGGATGACCCTGCTCTTACAGGACAAGTTCAGGATACGCTTCCTAGGCAGAAACCTGAGCATGTCCTGCTCCCGTGCATGCAGGGGCTGATGCTCCAGACCACCAGCAGTGTCTTGTACTGGACTCAGCCTGATGAACAGCAATGGTAAATGCCTTATGCAGTCTGTGAAGGAGATTATAAGTCTTTAATCAAGGGTATTTCTGCTATGCTGATAGCAGATTAGGCAGCAGGATGGCAGAAAACATTTTCAGGAGTGTCTGAGGAGCTTAACTCCTAATGAAAACTTCACCCGTAACTAACAAACTGGTTCCTATCTTGATGAACAGCTGGCAGTGAAATATTCAAAATCTGTAATTATTGAATGACATCTACTCAAGCACACAGACACATGCTTGACAAAATATTAATGAGCAGCTTTATGGCTGCATAACTATTAAATTGCTGTTTTCTACCATGGATTTAACATTTCTCTATGATAAATAACTGCTATCATTGCCAGAGAAAAACAGGACATATCTGGATGAACTTGGCTTTGGTGACCTTCCCCCCCCTCCTGTTGCTTGGTCCCATCCCTGTGTCATGCCAGTGGTTGTGCCAGCACGAGCATGTGTGCAGTCACATGGTTAATCAGCAAGAGGAAGTTCCTGGCTTAAAAATAACTGTGTCACTTCATCTCAGAGCAGCTCCCCTGGCTGATGATACCACAGATGGCTCTACAGACATTGGCAAATCTAGGCACAGCCACTGGGGACATATGGCTGTGGGAATGAACTGCTGGAGGAGCTGTTCACTTGTAAGTGGTGCAGGCGCTGGCAAAAATATTTGTCAAACCATCAGCAATGCCAAAGAATCTGTGCCAGGACAGAGAGAAGGACTGAAACTAATTTTCCTGTTTGCCAGATCCATGCTTTGTACATTCATATTGTGACATTCCTTTCATTAGTAAAAAGTGCACTGGCACAAATTTAAAAAAAAAAAAAAAAGTTTAATATATTTTAGAAAAGTTACTCAGCCTCCAGGCTGAATCTCAATCTTTATCTCACAAGCATTTTCATAGGATTTTTTCTGAATCACGATAGAGTCAATTATTTTCAAAAATCTTTGCTGTAAGAGTATTGCAGAGAGGAACTGTTCCTCTTCCAGCCAGCAGATGAGGAATCAGCAGTTGCCTGGGAGGCAGGAGGTCAGGATTTTGCTGCCAAGCCCAGAAACAGCATTGAGGTCTCCATGGTCATTGTTGAATGTTGTACCCAGGACGTGCCTGTTTCTGCTGAAATGCCTGACATATCTGACCCAAATTTCCTTCCTGGACAAGAGAAACTTTCCCCCAAATGAGTTTCATAGCAGAACTGGTACATTCCCACAAGATGAAGTTTGAGTTTTTGTAAGTCATCATTTCTGAATTAAAAAAGAAGAAACAAGTTCTCATCAGAAAACTTGTAATCATCTGCATTCTCCAGTCTGGGGACTTCTGGAGTACTAGACTATGATCAACATTGGACATCAGCTCTGTGTCAATATTTGGCTTTACATTGCCAATGTTACACCACAGCAGGGAAAATACAGCTACTGTGAATGTCAAAGTTTATCTACAATGAATGGGTAAAAAAGAATACAATTTCTAACCATGTACTTCCTGTGACCTTTGCACATGGAGGACAGATAATGGGAGAAAGAAATATTTGTCAGTAAATACTCTACTTGCTTGTCTAGAGAAAGTCACATCAAAGAGTGGCCAATCAGAGTGTCAGACCTGACCCTTGCTCACACCCTAGAAGAGAAATGAAGCTAGCAAACACAGTAAACCAGCAGTGAACCTCTTCTGAAAAGGGCAGAAAAGGCAGAAACAGCATCCTAGGCATTTCTGCATCCAACCACTGAAAATCCTCTTGTGGCAATTGGGAAATAAAGTCCTTTCAGTGATTTTCCACACAATAAAAGAGTGAGAAGTGTTAATATTTCATCAAATGATCACTCATCCAATACAAGAAAATCTTTCTGTATTTCAGCTCATTTCTATTCAAAATACTACCATGATGCCTTACAAAAATGACAGCCTGAATGGCCACTATAGTGACCCCTTCTTGTTTTCTGGGTTGGGCTCTGCCTGAATGACATCTCCAACCATCCCACAAGACCAGGAGCAGCTCAAACTGCTCCAACAGCTCAAACTGTTTAAACACAACCACAGTTGTGCTGTTAATGGTCCAAGGATAAGCATGGCAATAGTGACACACAACATCCCTAACTTACTGCAGTTCTGCATTAATTGCCATTCTGCATTTATCTGAATGAGCTATACCAGTATAAGCATCTCCATACTGGGGTAATCGCAAACATGTGATGAGGAACTTGCTGCTTTCACAACCAGCTAAATCTCCAAAATACTTTTCAGTACAGAGCTCGTCCATCATCCAGTGCCTCTGTGGCAGGGTTGGGAGCAGAACAGAAATTGCCAGCTCTAACAGAAAGGCAGTTTTCTGAAGTTTCTGTGAAGGCCTAGCAGTAGGACCCCATGGTGAGGTGGTTATATTCACTGAAACAGCACAGCGTGAAATGAACCTGGAAACACATTCTGCCTCAGATCAAAAGCTCAAATTCACTGAGGTATTGCTATGTTTAAGATTAAAGCTTTTACACTTGGATTTTCTTTTTAGGACTGCCTGAAAGCCACATTGTACCTCTCTTTTTCTGGTCTTGAAAGGTCTAATGATTAGATGATGAGCCACAACCTTGCAGAGCTAAAGCCAGGTGCTCCAATTCAATTTTAAATGTGTTGGAAATGAGTTGGCATGGAGAGGGCAGATGCTATGTCACTAACCAAAAACAAAAGCAAAAATATCAGCTGCCCACAAGGCTTCACATAGAGGCTAAGTGAGGGGTTTGTTCTGGAAAAAGCTTACTGCAAATAACCTCAAATGCTTCTGGTTTTTTATTGCTGACAGCACCAAGTCTGTTATGTGGCAGGTCCCTCTTTGCAGTTCAATACCATAAAAGCCACTTTTTTTGGAAACTGAAGGGTGAAGCCAATTCACAGATAATGATTAGTATTATCACTGCCTGCACTTTCTAGCAGTGAGAAAGGCGTGTTTCATTCTGGCTGGATACAAGCAGGGGGGATGCTGGCAAGGCTTGTGTTTATAATTTACTTGTCATAGATTAGCCTTCTGTAGGTGGGAATAAAGACACAAATGATAGTTCCTATGGTATCAGAAAGCTGTTTTTAATGTAAAGGGTGCCTAATCAAAGGCTGAATTATTCTTTACCTAGTGTAGAACATACAGAGTCCGGTGTAACTCAGAAAACCTCCAGCTCCTGAGCATGTTTTTGGAGCAAAGCCTTGGCTTACTGCATCTATGTATATCCCTGTGCTCTAGAGAGCAATGAGCAGCCACAGCACTGGGAGGGCTGTGGGACTTCTTGGATGGCCAGACGAAGGGATTCATGCAGTTTATACAGTCCCAGGCCACTGCCCTCTGTGATGCTGGGACTCCAGCTGCAGTTCTCAGGAAACTTCTTGGACCACATCCTTCATCCATGCAAGTGAAAGCTGGTTTGGCAGTCTCTGAGCTGAGTAAACAAGTGAACATCTCCAACTCTTTGGCAAGGGTCCCTGGAACTGGGAACTTTCTAGTCTGACTAGAGCAGAGTGCTGGAAGAGCACACGGGGGAAATAAAGACACAGGGATCACCACTGCAGGCTGCTAGAGCAGGTGCAGTTAACCTACTTCTTTACAATTACTATGGTAACAGCCAGGCTAGGGAAGAACCAAATAGTCAGGGAACTTAACAAGATCATTCTATACAGACTTTTCCTGTAATGTGTTTTCCATAGATATTTGCACATGTCCAGTTTTATGGTAGGGATGTACTTTGATTATCTTGCAAGCAGAAGTTCTTCCCATAAGAGGTCAGCACCAGAAGCTAAACTAATCCCCAGTGAGACTGCACATGGGCTAGGGAGCAGAGAGCAACAGCAGAAAACACCCATTTTTGAAAACATCCACACAGAGAAAGATTTTTCTACACAGATCAGATCCTACAGTGACCTCCTTGACTCCAACTGACTTGACAAGCTTCTTCACAGTGCTCCTTCTCAGCTACTCAAGCTTTTCTTCCTGATGTGGATGGACTGACAGGCACTGCATTCCACCCTGCAAAAGCTGTATTGAAAAAGAGTGAAGGAGGGACATCAGAGGGGCAATTCTTTATTTTCTCCTTTTAAAAGTCTTGTAGCTTCATATTACCTTTAATTTGGATGTGTTTGTGCTCTTGAACTTAGGAAAAACCCAAACCTGTGATGCTTTGGGGTATGGAGAACATATCCCTGAAACCTGGAAAGAAGAATCCCCTCTGTGTCTTCTCAGCAGTTATTGCTGGACAAACATTTTGTTGACAAACTCTTCTCACAGTGTCTATTTCTCTTTCTGAGTTCACAGTCACTAGTTGAAAAATCCCTCAATCTCAGCCATTCCTTTTATTAGAAAATGATATAATAGTGGATTTCTAATAGTTTCATATTGTTCTTCCTTCCTCTCCCACAGAGCCTGGGAACATTATTAAAATCCCCAAGACAAAGATAATTAAGCAACTCAACTTTGTGTTTGTTTTAGTTCCTGGGGGAACCATCTTTAATGAGGTCCTCTAATTCAATTATAACGTAAGTTGTTCCTACTATTAATGAGGTTTTACCAAGAACTCTTTTGTTTCATGCAAGTAACTTTCTTTCAGTGAGCTACATTTCTATTACTCCTCTCAGTGACTTTTGATTTACACCAATGTAAGACTGAGTAGAACTGGAACATGACAAAGTCCCTGTGCCAGAGGGGCCTGATCCTGTACAGTTTAATCTCACAGAAGTAAATGCTTTCCTGGTGAAGACATTCATGGTGCAAGATGTGACAGGGTCTCAGGCAAAAAGTAGCAAAGCTGTGCTGTTCCCACGTGCTGCAGGAGGTTTTCTTCAACAAATAAAACTCATAGGAAAAATGTCTTCAGGGATTTATTCATTAATCCATAGCAAAACTGCAGCGCTAAACTCTTCAGGCCCTGCACTGTGATTCCAGACTGCAGCAGTACAGCTCTATACCAAAGTTAGAAGAGAACTCATTATGATTTCCTGCAGTTTGCCAGCCTCCAGGGCAGCAATTTGTCCTCCATATTAAAAAAAAAAAAAAAAAATCTATATGCTAGAGACTTTATGTGTTTTGTCTGCAAATAAGTTCTTACTGAATTGAGAAAAACAGATTTTTAAAAGATGAATGAGACAGAATTCCCCAAAGAACAGCTTGTTCGGCACGCTTGCTTCTCACAAAAGCATGTTAAGATCCTCGCAAGGTTCTAGCCAAGCTAATGAGAGTTTTTCTTTGGCTCTATGGAGGGATAGATAAGCCTGATTTTTGATTTTGACTAGATTCACAAATCTGTTTACATGCATGATGTGTCTAAATACAAGTTTTGGTGTCTTTTGGTAAAGGAGAAGAGTAAAATCACTTCAGGGAGAACAAGACTGCCATATACAGAAAAATAAGAAATTCTGATAAATTATTAGGAGCAATAGAGCAGTGCAGAATCCCAGATGGTGGGGGACACGATGCATGCAAACAACAGAGTAGAAGACCATTCCTGCCTGCATCAGCCTAAATCATGAAGCACTTGCTGGTTTCCTCCTCATGTGTAGCAAAATATTGTAGACAAGGGTGACCTGATGGAGTAAGCAGTAATGGGACATCAGGTTTTGGGCTACTGCCAAGCTGTTGGGCAGAACCCTGAGGCAAACTCCAAATTCTCAGTCCCTCATCAAAAGTATCCCATGTAATCCTGGTACACAGATTCTTGTGGATTGCCCCTCCTAACTCCAAAGTAAAAGAAGACTCCCTGGTATCTCCCCTATTTTATTCCCAGTCTCCCTAAGTAATTCCACATCAGTTTTACACCTACAACTGTCACAGCTTTTCATGCCAATTAGTGAGTGAAATGAGCTAGTCCAGGACTGAAATGGGAAGCCCATAGTCCACATGCCTATGTCTCAGCTAAGAGGGAAGCTATTATTTCTTCTCATGTGGAAAGGCGGCAGGGTAAAATCAATTTCTGCAGGCAGTTTGCCAAGCACAAACCCAAGTAGTTCAGTTACTGTGATGTTGGAGACACACTTTTCTCTCAAATATAATGTTGCCACTAGACAGGAAGAATTCAGCATAAATAACAATGCTTGCATTCCTAAGCTTGTGAAAACCAGCCACCATCATCAATTTGAAAGAACAAATATGTCTGAGAAGAAAGATCAAGGCAATTCTAAGGTTTAAATGTGATCCAAAACAGTAAGAAAATACAGTTTTAAAAGCCAGTTTTACAATGTCTGGAAACTTCTGCCATTGTACATGCAGCTGATCATGTGAATTGTGGTTGCATACAATTGGGGTCTGGTGCTATTGAGAGCACTAACTTCCTTTTGAGGTCTCTTTTGAGTAAATCACATAAAGTGAGACTTGTGCACTTACTGCTTGCACACAAACTGCACCACGCTGTAGGTCTGGTTAGTGGGAGCCTCTCTGCAATTTGTATCTCTTTTGCTATTGCCACCCCAGCAAATGGGGTTGCCTCAAACATGGAGCTGGATTGCAGTTCATGGATGATTGCTGCGGCTGTGTTAGGTTAAACACCACTGAAAAGCACTGCCTCAGCCATACAATTAGCTGTTTCACGAGAAAATAGTTTGGATGGAAGCTGAATCTGAACAAAATCAAGCCTAGTTTTGTTACTGACTTTACCAGAGATGTTTTCTCCACTGTAGCATTCCTATTTCCTCCTTCACATGCTGCTTCTACCAAAGCTCTGTAGAAAGGAACCATAGCAGCAGCTTCTTAAGCAGTACCAGATGTTCTTTGCACATCTTTGTCTAATCCAGGAGAAGTAGGCTTGGCTCCTGAACCACAATTTTGATAGCTGTGCAAGGAGATCTAACATATGTTGGCTTTAGAACATTTGAGATGTTTACAAACATAGTGATATGCTCTCAGATAAAGGATTCTAGAAAAAGGCAATGTTTTCTTTTAAAAATTAGGAACAGGAGAAACAGACAAGTCTCTAAGTAAGAAATTTGCCATCTTAGCAAAACAAACACACTAGAAAAAACACCCTGAGCTCTCATTTAATGATACAACCACCTGAAAGAAACTAAACATCCAGGTAACCTCAGAGCACCCCACAGGAAATCTGTGAGCCTCCATTTCCTATTTGAGTAATTTGTAAAACTTTTGTTTTTCCCTTGCTGTTTCTGCAGTCTTGCATGGCCAGGTCACTGATGGACTTCAACCCAGGCAGCTTATGTTGGGGCTCAACAGAGAAACCACTCCCCAGGGCAGTGCCCATTGGCACTCCAATACACCAGAGGCATACAGCAATCTCAAGAGTGTCCAGCTTCCCTTTGGAGATCTTTGTGCAGTCCTCATTTGGCAGCTCACCTTAGAGTTTAATTGTGCTCTGTGCCATGGTGGTATTTTTCTTTCCACTTCTCAGCCTTCCACGGACTCAGCCCTCCAGTGGTTTTGTCCCTCAAGGCATTAAGCAAGTTGCTTTCCTCTCTTTACTCCAGCATTTCTAGGGCTTCATTTCACAAAATGCCTTTTTAAGACTGACGGGTGTATACATGCACTAACTAAAGGTGTACATATGCACACACTCAAATATACGTTGTGTGTGTGTGTGTGTGTCTACACATACACAAACACTTAGCCCCAGTGCATGTCCTTTCCAATCCATCCTCCAGCCAGTCCCAAAATGATCTCCATGCTGACCTCAGGGGCCTGTTGTTTTGCCAAGCACATGTTTTTCCTAAGCACATATGGGCCATCTAACTGTCCAAATTACTTTTGGCAACACCAGGAGAGTAGCTGGCCTATCACGACTACCCTCTGACCCATCCCCTTGTCCTCCTTGTCTGAATACTTTACTTCAAAACTTTTATTCCTTTTAATGCACAGAGGAAAAAGGAAGATGCATGAAGTGCTCACATACATGCAGTCTGACCCTCTGTCACCAGCTCTCATCACCTTTGCGTGCACTCTCCCTGCTATCTTTATTTACTGACAACTCGATGTGAGCTGTTGCTAAATTCTATGCAGCTGAATGCTCAGCACTTGGCACACTTGGCCCTGACACCAAAGCATCTGGGCTGCAATTTCTACAGTAACATAATACAAAATGATACATCCTTTCTATCAAACTTTCCCTTCAGAACCTCTAAATATTCTTCCAATTATACAGTCCTTTTATTTTCCAATTTTTTTTGCTCCTCAAAATTTCAATTCTATTGTTTCCATACGGTGTGAGTACATTATGTCCAAATATTCCAGGTGAGAAAATACCACTAATTTCATTCAAGTGCTTTAATTTAATCATTTTCTCAAGACTGAGCTTAACCACTTCAAGTTTCAAAAGCACACACTGCTCTATAAATTATAAATCAAATACCTAATAAAGTTCCTGAGTTTTTTAAAAAGAAAGTTCAAAAGTGAAACTCCCATCCTCCCCTTCCAACTGTTTTTAATCAAGGACAGTATGAAATAAGTTATCCAAGTTCAGAATGTAAAAAAAGATAAAGCACAATTACTTGGAGATGAAATTTGAAGATTAAACTCCTTTTGATTCCTTGAGCTGTCTGACAAACATTTCTGTGGGACAGCAACTGCAGCAAGATGTTATGAAATATTTATGTCAGTTTGTAACATGCGTGACCACATGTTGGTCAAGACAGCTGAACTGTTCATTATTGCTAGGAAGCTGTAAATCACCCCTCTGGCAAATCTTCACATGAGTTTCAAAATACATTTGTTCTGTTCTTGATCCCATTAGATGCTATAGCTTAAAATGCAAACAATATTTTTGTTGGCATGGCCGCTGCCTGTCCACCTCAGCTCAATTAATCCAGCCTGTCCTAGCTTAAACAAGTATTGTCCGAGGCCAAAGCAGTGGTTTCCTTCCTCCAGCAGAACATCTACTCCTCTGTACCAGGAACAATTTAGCTGACACAAAGATGAAGCGTGACTGCAGTAAGGGTAACGAACAGTCCAGGCTCTCTGAACACACAAGTGTTATCCCAAAATTGATATATTGGTGATCAGGTACAGATTACAGTTAAAACATTGATTTCACTCATGGCACCTCAGTCAGGAGACACCAATCAAACCTCCAAACCTGCTATTCAAAGTGGGGTTTCAACTTAATATCTGCCTTGCTAAACTGGGATGTTGTGGAATAGGGAGCATTGCTGGAAGAGCTGGAGTCTGCAAATACTGGGAATGCTGACATGATTTTCACTCATGGCCTGCCATGAAAGACCTGTAGGCAGGGCATATCTTTGGCAACAGACCCCTCAAACTTGGGTTTGCGGCCAAGGTTTTGATTCTCCTCTGCCTGGCACCACAGTAATGCAGCAACATCAGAGTAAAGCAAATGTAAAATGATTTTTAGTTTCTCAATGTTTGAAATAAATGAATGTCTGGATAGTCAGAGCTGAAAAGTTGGATGGAGACCTTATATTGACCTTTAAAAATAAAAATGACACTTATAGGAAGGATGGGGACAGATTTTTTAGTAGGGGCTGTTGTGATAGGACAAGAGTTAGTGGTTTTAGACTGAAAAAGGATAATTTTAGATTGGACATAAGGAAAACTTTTTGTTAGATAACATTCATAATTTTTTACAAGGGCATGTAGTGACAGGACAAACTGAAAACTGAAAGAGGACAGGCTTCGATTAAATACTAGGAAGAAATTATTTCCTGCGAGAGTGGTGAGATACTGTAAGAGGTTGCCCAGAGAAGCTATGGATGCCCCATCCCTGAAAATGTTCAAGGCCACTTTGGATAGGGCATTGAGAAACCTGGTCTTGTGGCTGGCATCCTAACCCATGGATGGGTTGGAACTAGATGATCATTAAGGTCCCATCCAACCCAATCTAAGAGTCTGTGTTCTGGGGCATTTTATCATATCCAGCATCTTCCTCCTGAGCTTGAAACTCAGATGTAAGAAGCTATCACACTGTCTATAAAATCTGAGTGAGGGAGCACTCCTGAAGCTGTAGGTTACCATTATGTTTAGCACTGAAAAAAACCTAACAAGTCACGCTCTGCTTTGTTATTCGTCACAATAAAAGCATGGCTGTCAGAGTATGTGTCCATATGGCATGTCTTTTGTGTTTTTACAAAAGCTTCGTCTTCTGTCCCATCAGTACACAGAAGTGCTGACTTTTTCAGGTCAGTCATTAACCAACATCATCTACTTTCTGGCAGTGTGTCTGACTTGCTACCACACAGCAGTAACCTTTCCAAAGCCAGGAGAAGAGGTTAGCAGTTTTGACTGACTGATCCATTACTGATTGTGATGAACTAAGGATTCTTGTGGAGGGAAGTCCTGAAGCTGAGTGGCATCCCAGGGAGTTACTAAACAGTTACTTAAGAATGTGCACACAACAGCATCAGCAGCCTCTCCAGTAAATAAAAGCCATAAGCTGGACAAAAGCCCATGAGCCAGAGAGATGGAAGAATCCCAATTCTGATACTGGTGTGGGCAAACACAGGATTTTTTGGTGCAACTCTCTAATAGTTTGCAATGGTCAGGAGGAAGCCAGTGGGGTAATACAGCTCCCACAGCAGGATCAGCACTGCCCCAGGAGCTGACTCAGTCTTTCCAGAGCCCAAAGAGAGTTCCCAGTCACTTGGACACAAGCATTGACAAGCTATAGTGCATTTCCATTCGTACAGCAGTTTCTACTGTTTTGTAACAACACAGAGGTAGAATTCTTTTTCTGTCCTCTCTCTCTTTTCTGATTTTCTTTCACAGAAAATGCAAAGAAGTTATCTGGCAGAGGTGATAACGAATGTCAGACTATCTTTTTGCTGTTGCTATTACCAGGATGTATCACTCAGAGCTTTCAAGAACGTCAGTGAACATTTAGTTTGGGCTGCAGTACTGACACACTGTCATTGTATTTCCTCTGATGACTTCCTGGAGCAAGGTTTTTGTTTTTTCTAGCTGATAGCAGATGTATGTGTCCCAGAAGCTAAGGAAATGAATACCATTAGTGCCAAACCTGCAGGATGAACCTGATTGCTGCTTCAGCACACAACTAAAAAACTTGCACTAAAAGCTGATTATTTTCACAGTTATTAGTAACTTGCTATTAGTGTTTTCATTATAGCATTCTGTGTACAAATAATGCCAGTAATAAAGAAAGATAATCCTTCAGACAGTTCCTACACACTTATTGCTCTAGGTTGTGTTAGGCAACTTGGTACACACTGATTTAAAGATCACAAAATCACTCCTGTTGCACACAGTGGTGACCTGCTCCCTTTGGGACAGTGGCTGTTGGGAGTCCACCAGCCTCCTGTTCAAGTGGACATACTATATTTGAGTCAACAATGTTAAACCTTGCTTTTTAAAGAAATCAATCTTTCAAGTTGCTTCCAATCCATACTAAGATTTAGTGGACTGAGCCCTTGGATACAGATCGAATTTTGACTTAGAGCTTGGTCTCTGAAGCACTGCAACCTCTGATGTCCTGAGACAGAGCAAATACCACATTCCAAGGCAAACTGTGTGCAAGCTTCATATATGTTGTCAAAGATACCTAGCCCTGGAAGAACCTTTCAGAGAATGTCAAGAAGATCCTGGGTGTGACCTTCTGGAAATAAACGAAAGCCTTTCCCTTCAGCAACAGTACCCCTAACAATTTGAAACAACCTTTTATTTCTAAACATCTGTCAACTCAACTCTTCAAAAACACAAAGCACAACAAAGAGCTTAACCAGAGATGGAGTCTGGACACCTCAAAGGAAGGAGGGTGGTGTCTCCGTGTCTGAATCCCAGGATGACAAGCAGTGATATGAAGTCTAAAGATGACCAGTTGCTTGTCTAAAGATAAAAGCACTGAGACAGTCCTTCTGCTAGAATAAATTTTGAAAATTAAATCTTTAAAACCAATTTATAAATTTGTCTGAAAGCCATCTCTTCTGTCCAAAGCTTGCAGATTTGTTCTGAGCCTAATGCAGGCCTTCACTCAGCAGCAGGCTAGGGTGGAAATCATGAAGTTGACATTTAGGCCTGGCAAAATCAAACCCTGTATGTACTAAAAAAGAAAGCAAAGTGGAATAAGCTTCCTTTGTTCCTTAGCCAGAGAGTCTGGCTTAGCACTTAGCCTAACCTTTTTTTCCAGCTTAAAAGAAACTGGACTCCAGTGGTAAAACCCTGGCTCCACAACAAAACTCATTTGAATCCAGAACAGATCAGATATGCTAAGTCTTTGGAATTTTTTTGCTAGACAAAAACATATATGTAAACAAGGACAATTACTACATTATTATTAAAAAATAAAGCCTCCTTTAAATGAAAGCAATGACAAGACATACCAAGGTTTAATCATATTAAACCTGCAAGGTCCTATGAGGAAGAGGGAGTAGGACTCAGTGATCTTTATGGGTCACTTCCAGCTAGAGATATTATATGATTCTGTGATCTTACAGATGTAAGGTTTTTAAAATAAATGTAACTTTCTTAGCAAAAGAAAAGTTGCATTATTAAGCTTCATGTCTAGGAAGAAAATCTCATGCTTTCCAATTTATGTAGAATCAACAGAGACAAATTCAGTATCAGTACTGAATGTAACAGATGCCAATGAAGTGCACTCTTTCAAACATAAATCTTTTGATTTCTGCTATTCTGAAATGCCCTCAACTTAGTGGCTTTGGATGTGCATTTAGCTAGCAGGTACAATATTTTTTCTCCATTTGGGCTAGCCACAATCATATTTGATAAAGGAGAACTGGTTTCCCTTCACCATTCTTTTACCAAGAAAATGAATCAAAAATAAAATCCATTTAGTCAAAATGAAAACGAAATGAAAATGCAATTATTTTTTCATGAAAACAGAATGCTACTTTCCAGGTATATTTAGGTACTTTTAGATACATAAATATACCTACTTGAATTAACAAAGATATGTTAATAAAATATGTCTCTGATTTGCATTGTGTTCAGATCCCAGAGATTTAATATAGCTCTGCCTAAGTACTTCCTCAAGTCTGACCGAACAGATAGTATGAAACAACATACTCTCTATTTGCTATATTTTATTTATTTTATAAACTAGGTTTTCTCATAACATTATCCTACAAGGCCGGGTTTATACACACATACGCACAAAAGAAGAAGCCATAAAAATTTATTTAAAAAAGACCTTGCCAAATAGCCCTAATATAAAACCAGAATAAAAGCATCTGGGAAAGGAAAAGAGAATACATATGAATGGATCTAGACAAGCTATCTGGCTGCTCAACTAAAAACAATGTCTTGGGGCTGTCTTCTGATAATGAGAACTTGCTTACAGCCATACATGTGCATAAGCATTGCCAGCCAAGGAGAAAGAACATTAAGGATAATAAAGACAAAATACAAAATCAGGTTTCCTTCTCCTTCCAGGTCAGACCTCAGTAAGCCAGTAATTCCCTGCATATCATTTACTCCAGCAGGATGCTGTTTCTGCACCACAATGCTGTAACTTGTAAGGGGTTCATTTTGTTGAGGGGGCTACGTGAGTTTTTCTAGATGTGTAGTTTGTTGAGCAACCAAGTTCCTCACCTCCTAATTTTGAGACCTCCTCTGCAATTTCTAAGGCTCAGAACCTTATTAAAAGGATGTGCACATGCAAGGCATTGATAATTTTGTTAATGAGAATCAGTAGGAGGTTAGTGTCCCTAAGAAAAGCACTAAAGGTAAAATGGCATTTTGGGAAAGCCTCTACCAGTTGATTTCTTCTATTTAAACATGAAAAAAACAAAAAGAAAAAACAAAATACAACAAAAAACCCCACACCCCCATATTTTTCACATGGAGCCATGTAAATGAATCTTTTCTGTTGATCTTTTTTTTGTTTGTTTAGAGGAAGAGAAAACAATGATGTGCAGGTATTAAATTGTATCGACGAGACAGACATACCCTGCTAGTGTGGTTTTGCCAGCAAACATTTGATTACTTGGAGCTTTCTTTAGAGCCTGGAGCAGAGCCAGGTGGTGACTAGTGGTGGCACTGAAAGAAGAACACGGTGGAAGTCAGTCACCAGAAGAGACCTTTTTCTGCTTGTGCTTTGCCAAGTTGCTTGACAACGTGGCTGATGGAAACAGCTTCTTTTCATCAGTTACAATGCGATTCTTTCAGGCTCTTTCTTAGCTCAGCCTTATTGTCAGCCCTGTACACAGCCCAGTGCCGAGTTTTGCAATGAAGTCACCATAGAAATGACATGATGAGCATGTACTGACCTCCCAACTGTGTTTCCTGGTCCTGAAATAAATTTGAGCTCAGTTATTACGGCGCCTCTGATTTAATAATTGGCTTTTGGGAGACACTCAAATGCTTCAAATGGAATCTTTTCTTAGGGTCAAATCCTGTCTCTTATTGTAGCCTACGGGAATTCTGCCATTGGACTTTAATGAGACAACAATTTGGCCATTAATCCATGAAAATTTGCTACTCTAGTTCACACTGCCCTACCGTTTAGGACCCTGTTGTTCAATTCACTCTGAACCAGCTTGTTTTCACTTTCAAAGATAATTGTGCAGACTAAAGAGTAATTCAAACAACAAATTCAGCAAGAACAGGCATTAGCTGCATTAACTGTATGGCTGCTGGCTGGACACTGCTAAACTGCAGAATCTTCCCAAACCCTGCTAATAGTCACTAAGTCACTGAAAAGTACTTTCAACAAAAAGACAATAAAAGCACCATAAATAAGGAGTTTCTATGTTGCACAGCCTAAAACCATGAATATCTTTCACCTCCAAGAGAGAGAAGCCAATTCTTTAGGTCAGAAAACATCAAAGATCAAATTCTCTTTAGTTGTATATGAGGGCTCATGTTACTGGGAGTGTACCTTAGGGCACACCTTCCAAATTGCCTCTTGCACATCCCGGCTACTTCTGTAAGCTTCTGTCTATCATAACGTATTGCATTTTTATAGTCTTGTTTGAGTCATAGGTCTCTGATAATCTTCAAGCAAGATGCAAATGTTCTTTTAGAAATGTCTGTGCAGTGCTGTTCAGCAGCTGTGCACTTGTGCTCCTAACCACTCTTCACAGACTTGCTTAGAAGCAATTCATGGACTCCTGGGGCTTACAGATTAAACACCAGTTGTACAGAAAATACTGCAGATTTTCAGAGGTGACCAAGATCACAGTAACTACCACTAACTTCAAGTCTATTAGATAACTTTTCCTACCCTGGCAATAGCTCATCACTCCTGTTCACAGCTAATTTCAAGTTATACTGTAGGACTTCATTCTTACAACATTTTGCAGCACCTAGAGAAATGCCTTTATAAATACAATGGCAGATTTCTCTGTGTGGAAGAGGGTTGAATAAAAGAATATCCAGTTTTCTGTGTCTCTGGTTAATAAAATATAGCCTTTCTCTCCTGTTGCCTCTCATCGATCCTGTTTAAGTGGTCTGGCACGCTCTGAAAATGCACAAGGGCTCTATTATGTACAGGCAGTAGGTACAGCAGGTTTCACTGGACTGTAACTGATTTGTTTCAGATGAAGGGATGCTGTTAACCACCACTGTGAATATAATTGCTTAGTTGATTTCCACATTCTTGTCATTGTTGGCCTGGCTACTGCAAGAACAAGCTGGTAAGGAATTCCCTACTGCTGNAAAAGAAAAAAAAAAAAAAAAAAAAAAGGAAGTCTTCAGGTCAAATCAGACATGCCCGCATGAGAGGAAATACAAATATGCAGTTTCATCACTTCACTGCTTTTCCTTTGCTCCTTCTTTAGACAGAACCAGCTCCAGAAGGAGAGCTCCTCCAGGTGAAGAAGGAAAGGGACCTGTGTATACGATCAGAATACAGAGGTGCCATCACTGAGCTCTGGGATGAACAATACCTGATTCCTTCTGTGACATGTGGCAGGGGGCTCAGAAGCCTTTAGCAGACTTTCAAGTGCTGGTTGTTGCTTGCAGTCTGTCCTTACACCAAGCACAGCTCTGCTCCTGATGTGTTGCCTCTGTAGCATGTCCTGTGCTATGAAGTTTGTGGGAAAGCTCTCAGATTTCAGCTGAAACCAGAGCTGGGTGCTTCCACACAGTTAATTTATCACACTGGGTCTTAGCCTCCCCTCTCACAGGCTCAGACCAGAGTGTTTCCACTGTGGAGTCTGGTAGACCTGCAGTCTCCAGGACTGATCCCTGCCTGTGCCAGACATTATACATACATGGGGTCCATGGGTTCTGATCTAAAGGTTGTTGAGCAGCATAGCACTGGGAGTGGGAATGTTACAGGGAAGGCATTTGCAAAGGTGTAACTGGAGAAGTCTGGTAGTCCATGGGTCCTGGGTATCCAGGAGACCTTAACATCTCTCTGCTGTCAATTCCCATTACATTTTTAATCTACATTCTTTGGATTTTTGTTAACTTCGTCTCTCCCATGGAAAATTCACCTGCACATCCTTTCTCCTCTGACTTACTCTTTTCAAAACACCAGAAGTGAAGGCCTTCTGTTTTTAAAGAGGCTTTTGGATATGCTTTTTCCCTCCAACTGACATCTAACATCAAGTGCATACATAATTCTTTATAGATTGGGACTCCTAATCCTGCATTCTTACCATTTAACCTATCACCTTCATCATTATTATCTAAATATGGGATATATCATATTATTTATTTCTCAGTAAAATTCCTTGGAAAATAAGGTGGAAACACTATCATTTATAGCCTTTTGAACATTTTACATGGCTTAAGTAATAAACCAACATAAATTCTCCTTATGAACAAACCAAACCAAACCAAAAACCCACTGTGGTGAGACACAGTCCTTTACAGGGCTGGCAGCATTAAATATTGACAACTATGGCTGCAAGCTTTGCTTACCAGCAGCAGACACATGTGTTCAATGCACACCAGCTACCAGGAGAGGACTGTAACTTGCAGACTGACTGAAAGAAGAGCAGCCTATTTCTTTTCAATAAATGTGAAGGTGCTGTCCTGGACTATGAACAAAACCTCAAAAACGTTCACATTAGAATAGCCCTTGTCACACATCACAGCCTTTGGGTCTAAAGCACGTTGTAAAAAAAGATACAGGAGATCAAAACAAAGCAATGAAAAAAGGTGGGCTCTGTCCCAAAGAGACAATTGGTACAGAGAGGCAGGAGACAGCAGAGGAGCAGTACTGATTAGCATGATGAGCTTCATCCTCAGCACAAGCCTCGCAGTGCTCTCAGCAAGCCCGCTGCCAAGTCAGTAAGTCAGCTCAAAAATATTTGTTATGTTAAAGTAATCCTCTGTGCAAGTCGTTTTAGTGTAGGATGACATTCGTCTCAGAGGTAAAACACAAAGGATCTTCGGCTGAATTCTTATTGTTAGTGACACAAAGAAAAGCCCCTCGCCATAGGACACCGATTTATTGCCTATGGCCCCATTGAAATGTCTGCATAGAAAATCAGGCTACTCCCATCGAGCTGCACGACACCCAGCTGGGCATGCCGTGCAAATGAGGAGCTCACAGTGCCAGCTTTGGCAGTCACCAGGCCTGCTGAGGACAGACATGGCTAAGCAGGACAATCATCCTATAGCATAACACAGTCAAGGAGTGCTTCCTTGGAGGGACAACAGCAAACAGACCCTATGGATCTATACAGCAGAGTGGAAAAGAGAGCATGCTGTTCTTCATAAAAGCAAGGAAGACTGAGGAAGAGATGCTCCAGATTTCTGTCTTGCTTCACGTAATTGGGATGTATTACCAGCTGCAGGAGGTATGTAACCAGCATAAATTACTGCATCATTAGCTACCTAATAGGCAACTCTTGCTCTCAGAATTAATTGGGTGAGCCAGGAAGGGCAGAATAAAAGTAGACAATGACACTGTATGAGATGTTTTCCTTCTAACGCCATTCAGCAGCAGCATTATACCACCCCTGTCTGAAGGCTATAAGGAAAAGTTTTGGGATGGCACTAAAGCAAAAGGTACAGATGGTTCCTAGTAATATTCCATCACCAGGGACCTTGTATTGAGTCCTATTACATTCTTTCACATATTTTGTGAATACATCACTGATCCTACAAATCTGACATGTAGTAAATAGTAAGCTAAAAGATGAACTCATTTCCCCAATAGCTTACTTCCCATATACATTTCATTGCAAACACAAAGGCATTTCAGCTTTCTGGAACTGCTGCCATGCAAAGTTCACAAGTTTAATTTTGTGGTCTGCGTGTGAAATGTGCAAAATGACTTCTCAGTTTTACTGCATCAAAGGGAAGTTTCTCCAGACTGCAGAAGTGCAGTCAAATATGGATGTTTAGCTTCAGCCTCACAGGAAGGGCTGAGAAGCACATGCAAAGCACGCTCCTGCCAGCATAGCCCTTCAGGGAGGTCACAGGCTAAAGGTTTACAGCACTTTCCCTAAAACAGGAAAGGAATTAAATCATTGTTTCTATACTGGACAAAAAGTTAAAGACTGAAAGGCCAGACTCAGTGGTAAGCAGATGGAACCCACCAAATACTTTGTAAACTTCCTTCCCTCCTTGAAACTACCATGGCACCTTTGGGGGACATCTCTGCTAGTGAGACCCAGAGCAGTTGTTTTGGAGGTTGTACCAACAGAGCAAATCCTGCCCAAACATACTGTAAAGCATAGGAAGCCCAGCTTCCAGGTCCAGTCACACAGCAGGGCACAAATGTGTACCTGCAAGAAAAGCAATGATTTTGGGAGATGTGGTGCTTAAGGACATGGTTTAGTGATGGACTCGGCAGTGCTGTGCTAACAGCTGGACTTGATCTTAAAGATATTTTCCCACCTACACGATTCTATGATTCTGTATCAGTAGCTTAGCTTGGTCAGGTAGTTGTTTTTTGAAAAGCTGGTTCAGTGTTTCAGCTTTGGTGGTACTCAAAGGAAGCTCTTTCTAATGTGGAGAAAATGGGAGAAAGCAGAAATTATTACAAAGGAATGACAGAGGCTCATATTGCAGGCTGCTTTGAGTCAGGAGTCAAGATCTGACAATAAATAAAAGAAGCCATGCAATGAGAATCACCTGTGAACTGCTCTGACCGCAAAGACTGGTTAGATTCATTACAGAAAAGTGGAGAAAGAATAGCAGCACACAGAAAAGCCAGAAAGAAAGCAAAAATGCTTCAGGTTAATTCAGACAGAGAATTCTGAAAGCCTAGATGAAATGACAGCTGTATAACATTTCAGCATAAGAAAGACCATGCACTGGAGATGATATGAAAAAAGATGCTGAGAACGTGCAGATACACTGAGTATAACCTTTAGAGAGAGACAGAGTGTCTGCTTACATTGGGATGGAGGCTGCTGCAGCTTACTGTGATCCAAAAAGGTAGGGAATGATGTACCAAGGACAAACTAATAGCTAGATAGCCTTAAGAAAGGTCAGATAAAACTGTACCTGAAATAGGCTAAATTGTAGCTTGTAGAGAAAGGATTGCAGTTTGGGAAGAGATTTGCATGTGGAGAAATATAAAATGTACATCACACCTAGGTGATGGTAGTTGCACTTGTAGTTATGGTTGAGGTCAAGGGAAAAGAAAGGGACAAACAGCAGATCTTCCCCCAAGAAGAAAATAAAAATTTGATGAGAGAGGTATGCCAGCTACAGATGACAAAGGATGATGGGACTTCAAGAACAGAGATGTCATGGATTTTGTTGAAGTTGGCAGAGACTGGAATAGAAAGAAGGGTGTAAAATACTGTCTTTGAGGGGTTTTTTCCTAAGACAAGGAGATCTTGTCACTAGAAATGTTTCTCCCAGCAGGAATATGCAGTATGTACCACGTAGTTATTTAGACCACAGACAAATGTTGCATTTGAACTTTTATAAAAGAAGAAGAAACTTCCATATCAATAGGATCTGGTCCTACCCCACAAATTTCTCATTCTTGGTGTCATACCTCTTTCCTCTGAAAAAGAAGAAAAAGAAAAAAAGTGATGCAAATGATTTATGACTTTCGTAAAGCACAGCTCAGCTGTAAATAGGAGACAGAGAGAAACCTGCATGAAAAGACACCAAAACCTCAGAAAGAGATGAAGTAGAGACAACGGAATGACAATATCTCTAAGTGCACAACTCCTGTCCCATGAAAAAAGGTTGAACATTTTGATGTGAAAAGCTTGTATCAACCTTAAAACACCCATGAGGTATGAAGTCTTCCACTTCTTAGAAATTAATACCTAGCCATCAAAAACCTTGCCAAGGAGTCTGCCCTGTCCAGAAGTTCCAGGTCTTTGCCTACCAGGAGCCTACCAAGGGGGCATCACCACCAGCAGCAGCAACAGTGGGGATGCCTCTGTGGTATCTGAAGGAAGGTCTTAAGCTAAGCAATCTCCTGCAATCAACATTAGAGTTGAAGGCAGCTGTCAAGAGGGAAGATTCCCCACAGCTTGGGGTCCTTCTCTCTTTCTGTTTTGATTCCTTCTGAATCCTGAGCAGCTCATCAGGGCAATTCTCCAATCCAAAGGCAGAACAATTTGAACAATTATAACATGGTGGTTATTGAATATTTCCCCCAATAGTGTACATCTCTGTTTATAGTGCCCTTGACTGATGCAGGTCCTTCCCAATGCTGGACCTGTAGGACTGCATATTTTAACAAGGTATTCATTTAGTATTTAAAAAGCATCCCTTAACTGTAGCCAGATGTCCACTGAAACTGCAAAAATGCTTTTTCTACCAGTGCCACTTGGTTTACTCTTACATCTGTTGTGTAGCTCAGGAATTAGTAGAATGTAAAACGTTTTATGAATTCCCTCTGCTCTCATTCAGTGTTAATGTATTCAACATGTTTTTTCTAAAACCACATGCACGTTTTTTCCATTTCTTCTAATTTACTTGCATAACTTAACTCCCAAAGCGAACCTGGAAAATTCACAGAAATTGAAGACAAACCCCATCTACCTATATAAAAGCTTGGTCCATTTCTTGTTCCAGAGAGGATCATTTCCAAAGGGTGAAAACTGACCTGACTGAAGTTAAGGGCAAAACTTTGAGGGGCATCATTAAAAGCAAGTTTGTCTCAAAACTACCCCCAGGACTCCTCCCTCACCCCTGTTATTTATGGTTATGACACACCATCCACTCTGTATGAACATGTTTGAATCAGTACTCAGAAGTTTAAAGCTCCTTGGACTCCATACACACCATAACGGCATCACGGAATTATTAGCATCTCAGTTTATTATTTTCCTATTCATTTCTTTTCTGTCTGAGACTGAACTTTCCATCTTATTTTCCCCCCTTTAATCTCAAGAAGTAAGTGTTACTGTCAGATTTGCCAAATAAATCCCAAATCATCTTGGTCATTTTTTTGGAAATGAGCGAGGGAAAAAATGACAAACTGTAATTACCATCTTACTCTCTATTGTGTGAAGCCCAAATTGCTTCATATTCAGTATAAATAGTAATTTTGTTCTTTAAAGTAAATTCTGACCTGATTTCAATTTTCTTCTTGGTTAAAAAGGTGGTTGGCTGTTGCATAGAAGGAGGGAGAAAGCAAGTACTCAGACATGCCTGTGTGGTGCAGATGTAACAAGAAAGGTTATGAAAATCGGTGAGCAGGAATTCACTGTTTTGGATGCTGCATTTCCATCATTCTGATTTCAGGCTGTGCTCACAGTGCCAACATAAATCCAGAGGAGAGCAGCAGCCTCTGCACATCTTGTGCTTCCAGCAGAACTTGCTACTTTAATGAAAGTGAATTCTTGTGCATGCTGCTCCCCAGCTGAATGCTTCAATAGGCAAATCCAGCTCCTCTCTCCTTGCCAATGTCCTGCTGACATAGCCCACATAATGACACTGCATGTTGGCACAGGGTAGGAAATACATCTGGACAAAGTTCTATGTCCAATTTTGTAGTCATGAGCCAATTTTTTTTTTTTGCCAAATGCTTCTTGGCCCTATTAGTTCTCCTGGGGTGGGGAAAGGAAACATATGATTATTGATCTGCCTGAAGAGGTTACATCCCCCATCAAGTGGCCTTGGGAGAGTATTTCCTTCCCACTCAGTCAAGCTTCCATGAGAATGTCCCACAGCCCATATACCTTTTGGGTCTAAGGTCTGCTCAGTTGCAAAGTTACTTTCTTTCTCTTCTCTTCACAGAGAAGAAAAGGGGTTGGAGGAGGAATGAAGAAGCCCTCTGGCTTATAAGGGAAGACGAGCTACACCGCCATCTCTCTGGACAAACCTTTTCTTTAGTCTTAACAATCTCCCATGTTAGAAGTTCCACATCACCCGCTTAGTTCACATCCAAAAACCATCCTGTTGTCCAGCCTTCACTTGCAGTGAAGCTCACTACCTCCCATCATGTCTCCCTCTGTGTTTCTGCCCCATTTCAGATATGTGAAGACCACTGTCCTTTCTGGAGCATAGCTCCAGCTTCTGACCAAGGGGCCACATCTCTCTGGAAGTGCTGTGTGCCAGATGAGGTGTGGCACCCAGCTCAATTGCACAGGCCAAAGGGAGGAGAAGGTTCACCAAATACATCTTGCAAAGAACAGCCCAATCTATACATGCTCATATGAAGACTGGATTTTTTTTTTTTTTCCACAACAGTATGAGATTGTTGTCTTCTGTTTGGTTTGAGATCTGCCACAACCCTTCCAACCCCCCTTCGGATCCTTTCCTGCAGATGTGCTCCCTGGCTGGATTTCTCCCCTCAGCTTGTGTTTGCACTGTTGATTATTGCAAATCAACCTCACATATGTATGCTTTTTCATGTAATTCCTGCAGTTTGTGCAAATCCTTTCAAGTTCTAGTTCTGCCCTCGGATGTGCCCACAGACACTCCACAGCTTGGTGTCATCAGTAGATGTAATGAATAAAATACCGTAATTGCATTGCTTTAAAATCTCTGCTAATTCAAACCCTACAATACACAGAAAGCAGTAAAAAGCACAGACAATAGAGCTCTCTGTTATATCACTGCTGGCATCTAAATTTCTAACAGCCAGCTTAAAGGAATAATTTCTTAGTCTCTGTGTTCTGCCATGGCAAAGTGCTTAGGCTGTGATGGAAGGTTCTTCTGGTCTCAGTAAACTCAGGAAGAGGGAATAATCACTGCTCCCAGTGCCAACAGCATTCCCATGATCTCAAGTAGCTGCTGATAAATGTGGATTGCTCAGGCCTCCTGAGTCCATGAGAACTTAGAGGGAGCAGTGAACGAGTGTAACAAGAGTACAGTGAACAAGCAGGTAACATTACCATGGAGTCATTTTGCTACACCATTATTGTTTACTGTATCATTTCTATCAAAACCACAAAAAACACAAGCTGTTCAGGCAAACAAAAAGTAAGTATTGCAACTGCCACTACCAGAAATGTTTGCTACACCTCACATTTCAGGAGAAAACTCCTAGACTGGATGCTTCAAAGAGCAGCAGGTTCCCATCAGAATGAGTTACTTGGCAGCTACAGCCAAGAGAACTTCTGTACCATGTTTCTCAGAGAACAACGCAGGACTGGAAAAGGCAAAATGGAACAAGCCATTTGTTTAACTTTTATACCATAGTTGTTATAAAAGTGTAACAGTCAGGTGGAAAAATGTCTCCAAAAGCATGAAATGAAGCAAAAAATGGTTAAAGGAAATGCAGGCTATGTACATCTTTCTCTGTTTTGTACATCTTTTGTTTCCCGCCTTTGCTCTCTCCTTCCTGTTCCTTTAAGCTTAGGCATAGTTGTTACTACATCACAGTGATGAGCATTCTTGAATTATCATTTCTTCACACTACCATGTCCTACATCACAGCCCTGTGCACAGCATCCAAGCAGTTTACTGCTGTCTGGCATTACTGTCCATCTCCAGACACAGCTGCAATCAGCTGGGACAGCTCAGGACTGCAGGCAGAAGTAGCTGCCAGCTCACATCTGGAGCCAGCTGATGGCTGCTGCAGTCAGCTAAAGGACTTGTTCCTCATTGCAGACTTCCAGCAATGCCACTCACAGCCCATGACTTTTACAGTTCCCCTGCAAATCCTCTGCACTGAAATGGAAAGAGATACAGAGGGCTTGGTGCCAGCTCCTCTCTGTGCAAAGAAAAATCTTTTATATCAGCTTTATCTGCCCAGTACACAGGCCTTTTATGATCCTGCATCAGCCAATCTACAGACCAAATGCTGGGCACAGGGTCATTGCATTCAAGACTTGCATTGAGGGAGTGAAAACAAAAATTTCCCCATTCCCTAATGTACAGTCAGGAAGGATAAACAACATAATTCAGCCTCACAAGGCCTCTTCTTCCAGACTTGGACAATAATCTAGTGGCAGTCAAGGAAAACTGGCAACAATCAAGAAGGCGTCTCCTGCCTCCCTATGGGAGCAGAGTAAGAACATTAAGCTGTGTTTTCCCATTTCTCCTAGCCTATCCAAAGGCCATATCAAAAAGGGAGTAGGAAGCAAACAACCCAGTGAAGTGATCCTGCTGCAGTACATCTGTCTTTTCAAAAGCTTGAGTCAGCAAGCTGTGGAGCTTGGAGAACTTGGCTTGGAAGTACATTAACCTCATGGAAGAGCACAGCAGCAGCAGAGCCTCAGCATGCCACAGCAAGCTCCCCTCCACCACAGCACCTTGCTGCACTGGCAAAGTCCAGTGTCTGTGTTTCTGAAAAGCTGGACTCTGCAGTGTGGGAACACGTGGGATGGAGGGAAGGCAGGAGGTGCAGGCAGGATGCACAGCAGCCACAGCAGCACAGCTGGAACAGCAATGGTGTCAGACCAGTGACCCAAGCAACCTGCTCAGGAGAGCAGGCTCTGACAGCAGCCAGCACCAGCTGCTTGAAAAAAGTGGGAAATTATTTGCAAAGATGGCAAATGGGCATCTGCTTTATACCCAGTGGGTTTCCTTTTGAAAGTCCGGGGCTTTTGCCTGACCAGTCTATCTGCATCCACACATTTATTGGCTGAGGTGTTCATGTACTTGGTTTAAGAGGCTTTGGAAGTAGAAAATAAAGATCTGTATTTGTATTACGATTCTGCAATGCTCCAAACATTGAAGTTAATTCAGTGAATAACAGGAAAATCCAGGGATTTACACCAAGTCTCTAAAGTCTCAACCTTTCTGTGAGGCTCACTTGAAAACATGGGTGATGCTCGCACTTCAGTGCTTCTGTCCACTTCTCCCTCCAACTCATAGGGGCTACTGCTACCTCTTCAGCATCCAAATTGAGCACAGCACAGATTCATCATACTGGTCTTACTGACTGCCCCAGCTCTGTCCCTCCAGCATGCAAGCAGAGCCCTGCACCAGGCTATGGCTCAGGCAGAGAATACTCTACTTCTTCCTGGAATCCAGGTTTCCAACCCAGTACCTACCAATCTCATCTTGGTTAACTGTAAATACTATATTAAACATTAGCTTCAACAACGTCCAGAATTTGATGGGTTTTTGTTGGGGTTTAGTTCTGTA